>JAVJHY011182411.1:357-14498 GCA_035593235.1 Phascolosoma agassizii | reverse complement strand
ATCGGTAGTCAGTCTTCGCTTCAACTGTGCCGCAAATCAGTACGAAACCTAGGAGGAAAATTCGGACCAGACCTGACATCTTACAAAAACCAACAACTCACTTTACTCAGGCAAAGAGTTTTGCACGACGTTAGTATCAGCGCAACATACTAGCTCTTATGTAATCGCACACCAACACCGCCGCCATTTTCTGCGATGAATCGCACCCCAGCAATCTTCAGGGCGGAGCTAATTGACTGCAAGTTGCGCGCAATTGGTTTGCGGCTCCCACTCTCAAAGTCAATCACGGCGCTCAAGCTCGCTCCACTTTGGTCTGCAAGCTGTTTTTGGGTCCAGCCCACTAGAGCCCGGCCTGCGCGGCATTGTTCAGGCGTAATCATCCGTTCCTGATAGAACGATTTGTCGTGATAATCAAATCAAATATTTGACAAACCATATTGATGTTTGACATAGAAGCTATAATTTCCGAATATTTATTCATGATAAAATTTCTTAAATATTTAATTATATTTATCTAAACTGCTAATTTTCAATTGAGTAAATTCCCCGGGAACGTTCTTTAGCAATTAAAAGACCCAAAAATGATTGGAGTTAATATTGTTGGGATATCTATTCTTGGAATTTTACTATTGTTTATTTTTTTTAAAAGAAAGAAAGAAACATGTGATTATTTACTCATACTAACAATCCTACTTTTTGCCCTTGTATTACTTACTAATATTTGGATTAGTCAATCAGGACTCACCCTCCCTAAGCTTATTCTTACATATTTAATTAATACCCTATTATTTCCAACTTTCCTGATCTATGGATTAGTTTTAATTGATGAAGAACACAAAGTTAGAAGAAGGTGGTGGTGGGTATTTAGTTTTGCAATATTCTTCAACCTTTTTATTTTAATTGATGTTGTATTTATCAGTGATTACAGCACTGCTGAAAAAGCACAAGTACTATTTCAATCTCCTCCACTGATTCACACATTAATGTACAAGGCGCTCTATATATTTATTATAGTGGTTTCTATTTGGTTTTTGAAAAAGATTAAACGGTATCAAAATGAAATTAAAAACCAATATTCGTCCGTAGAATTGATACACTTAAACTGGTTTAGAAATTTCACCTATGTGTACCTCTCGCTTCAAATTATTGAGCTGCTTCTATTTTTGGCTCTAGACCTTGGACTACAAAAAGACGTGTCCATCATTATTGCTTTTACTAGTACTACAATGGTCCTTGCAGTATTGTATTTATCTTTTAATGGTATAAGACAATATACCCTCGCTGAATTTCATGAGAGTTTAGAGCCACAAGATAAGGAAACAGTACCAGGTGATGAGTTAAAAGAAGCTGATACAAAATTGCCTGCAGCTAAATATAAGACTTCCTCCTTATCTAAGGAAGAACTAGAGCGAATTTATAGCGAAATATCCAAACTCTTTGATCGAGATAAGGTGTATCTGGATCCACAGTTAAAAATTCAAAACCTTACGGACCATCTTCAATTGAGCACCCATAAAATTTCTCAAGCTATTAATGCCGTAGGAGGCACATCTTTTTTTGATTTTGTGAATGGGTTTAGAGTCAATCATTTAAAAGGTCTTTTATCTAATCCGGAGAATCGGAAATTTACCATTCTAGCCTTGGGTATAGAAAGTGGGTTTAATTCCAAAGCCACCTTAAATCGAATCTTTAAACAGAAGTTACGGATATCCCCAAAAAAATTCCAACAGTCCATAATGAGCATATAATGATCTAGGAAGATCAACCTGGGTATTACTTCATTTAATACTAGCTGTTGCACTATAAATTCTATTCTTTCTGGCCGTTTGCAAATACCACAACTTCCTTAAATGTGCCTAAATACCTGAGAAGAAGCTTCATTCCAAATATAAAAGTGTCCTTATCAACTATCTAACTGTATTTTATTCGCATCATTTCTAATACGTTGGTGATTAAAATATATACTACATGTTGTCTCTTCGGTAACAATGCACAAGGACGTTCTGCATTTTAGATTTTACGCAAAAGGGATGGTATAAATAGCTTTTTGGGCTTCAATCAACAAACTGATATTTCTGAGTACACCTCTCAGGATTAGATACCAGGCCATCTTATCAGTTATTTGTTAGATAACCTAATTAGATGTAACTTAAAGAATTGTTAGCCAAACTATTACGGTCAATATGACAATAGATATAGGAAATATAATTCCAATACTGATTGTGTTTCAAAGTGTTTTATTTTCCTTTGTATTGTTAACATTTAAAGGTAAAAAAAGAACTAGCAACTTTCTTTTATCTCTCTTTTTACTAACGATAGCTTGCCAATTTTTGTTTATTCTTTTAAGAGATGGCTTCAATTTCCGTAGATATAATGGTATCAGGGTTATCATTGCTTTCGCATATGGGCCACTTCTATATTTATATACTGAATCATTGATATACGATTCTTTTAAACCGAAATTCAAATATCTGATACATTTTGTACCCTCTTTTGTTACCCTAATATTTTTTTTCTTAAATATTCCTACAAAATCCTTTATGGCTCCAATTCTTTATTTGATCCTTATTTGCTATATAAGTTATGCAGTTGTTAAAATAGTAAAATATAGAAGAGTTCTTGTAAACACCTTGTCAACTACAGATCAAACCAACTTAAAATGGCTACAATGGATAATGATAATTTTTACTCTTGCCTTAATACTCGATATTGTCGACTATTTCTTTATTAAAACGCGTATTGTCTTGGGGATTTCAATCGTAGATCTTATAATACTCTTTCTGATAAATTGGATTTTCTTTAAAGGCCTTAAACAACCAAAAGTATTTTTAGGTATCTCTAATCAGAAGTATAAAAATTCCCCCTTGTCGAAAGATGAGTTGGGTTTGATTTTTGATCAAATAAACCAGCTCTTTGCTAAAGAAAATGTATATCTGGATCCGCAGTTTAAAATTCAAGATCTTTCAGATCGACTTCAAATTAGCACTCACAAAATATCTCAAGCTATTAATACAGTGGCAGGTATGTCATTTTTTGATTTTGTAAATGATTTTAGGGTAACTCACTTAAAAACCCTTTTATCTAATCCTGAGAATCGCAGATATACTATTCTGGCGCTGGGTATAGAGAGCGGCTTTAACTCCAAAGCCACCTTAAATCGAATTTTTAAACAAAAAGTGCGCATTTCCCCCAGAGCATTTCAAAAACAGGCTCACTTTACAAACTAAGACCAATTACGTACTAGTAAAAAGGTCTCATTTTAGCGAATGAAGCATTTAAGCAAAGAAAATTCACAACATTTGTTGCATACAAAAAAGGAACGAAGTGCAGATTAGGAATTATAGTGAACTGAAGAATGATAATGCTTGTAGATCAAATAATAATGGACCTCGTCTTTAGAAACAAAATGATCGTGGCTATAACATCAATTGAGCTTAAATCTCCTTTTAAAATTATTGCTTTTTTAATTATTAGTCAAAGTTTAATTCAGCAACTTAAATCATATGGCTGCATTGAAATTAAAAGAAAAGGCCATTGGCTAAATTACTGTACTATGACGATGTGGAGAAATAGGAATGATCTAACAAGATTTGTTCAAAATGAGACGCATAAGGATACAATTAATAAATCTAAAAGAATTGCAAAGAGAATTGAAACCCACACAATTGAGACACATACTTTTCCTGAATGGGCGGTAGCAATTACCATGCTTAATCTTAAAGGCGAGTCTCATGTTTAAGAATAAATTGAATGAAAACTTAAGTACTTTATAAATACGTTTATTGTGAATTATTTATACTCTGGTCTTACTGATAGAAGTTGTTTTGTCTTAACAGACAAAAACTGCTCTTCTGTGTTGAAGCACTTGGGTAAAGGAAATTACTATAAAATCTTTTGGGCAAAAGAAGGGGACATAAATATTGGTATTGATGGATATCAAATAACTATAAAAAAGAACCATGTTCTCTTTTGTTCTCCATTGAACATACTAGACCATGAACCAAATACCGAAGGTGTAATTTCATTCATCTTTAGTAAGGAGTTTCACAGCTTGCGAGATTTTACGGGAGACTCATTTTTTCAAAATTATTTTTTTCAGGATGCTCTATTCACCCCTTTGGTACGGCTTTGTGAATCTGATACCAAAAATTTTGAACTGCTTTTCAAATTATTCAAGAAAGAATTTCAGCGGAAGGATCATTTCCAGGGAGAAATGCTTATGGTATTATTGAAGAAATTGTTAATCATCTTTAAGAGGATCACCCACAGGGGTGTTGAACAGAAAGAAAAGCCAACTATTACGTCAGGAGTTATCAGTGAGTTTAGTTATTTAGTAGAAACACATTTTAGAAATAAGCATCAGGTTAATGACTATGCTGCTTTGCTCCATAAATCCCCTAAAACCATTTCGAGCATCATAAAAAAGCATACAAAAAAAACAGCATTATCCTTCATAAATGAACGTATCCTAACGGAGGCAAGACGGCTATTGCTATTCTCAGATAAAACTTCTGAAGAAATTGCTTACGATCTTGGATACAGTGAACCAGGACACTTTTCTAAATTTTTTAAAAGAAATGAGGGAACCAGCCCTACTCAATTTAGAAAAAGAGTATACCCCTCGATTTCTTAAGCAAAATGTACATGAAATTTGGAATTATCTACATTTTATTGCAAGTCTTCTCACCTTAATTTTACAGTATTAATTTATAGTAGTAGTTCGGCTTGATTTATTAAAATTTAAGTTGACAATTTACGGAATATTAAACTGTATTTAATTATTTATGATTCGAGTATTATGTCTGAAAATGTATTAAACCACTTTCTATCGCTTTTATTATCAGGCAATTATAATGTCCTGATTTCTAAATATTATGCAGACATGGTTAATGTTTTTTTAGATAACACAGCAAAAACGAAGGAGAAAGTATCTGGCTTGCGGCTTCTTCAAAACGCTGTCCAATCCTTGCAAATATTACAGTTTAAAGTGGCTGACATAGAATATACTTCAAAACACATTTCTTATAGCATTTATCTGGTTACCAAAAGTGAAGATCATCAAATTGATTTCATTGAACACCGGATAATGAATAAATGGAAAAACAACCTTATTTGTTATCATAATCATTTAGTAATTAACTCATAAAACCAATTAAAATGAAATACAGACTTTTAGCAACACTGGCACTAGGATTTTTCTTAATTCTTAGCTCTTGTAATGATCTTGACAAGGGTTATGAAAATGTGACTTTTTACACCTTTGAGGGTGATGAACTCATTAGACCAACAGACTATAGAACTTGGGTATTTGTAGGTGCCCCGGTAACACCAAACGAATTGAACAATGGCTTGGCGCCATTTCCCGAAATCCATAGTGTTTATATAGATCCCATCAGCTATGATCATTATAAGTCAACTGGGGAATTTAGAGATGGCACCATAATGATGAAAGAATTGGTCAGTGTTGGGGATAAGGTTGCCCCCAGCGGTAATGGTTACTTCATGGGGGAGTTCATAGGCTTGGAAGCTACTATTAAGGATAAAACACTTTTTCCGAATGAACCAGGGAATTGGGCATATTTCAGTTTTACGAATCACGATGAACCCTATTTAAAAGACAGAGGAGTGGCTTTTAAAACAGCTCAGTGTAATATTTGCCATGATGTAAGTGCCGCTGATGATTTTGTATTTACACAGTATTATCCTGTCTTGCGAGATGCTAAAGGCGTAGGTGCAGATGTAGTACCAGAGAATTCTGCACAGCGTGGAAAAGGACCTTTTAGCGTAATGCATATGAATGAAGATCCTAAAGATGAAATATGGCAGGCTGGCGCACCTACTCCGGAGGGTTTAAACTTAGATTTACCAGCGGATAAAGAAGCACTGTTCACCTATCTCTCTGAAAAAAAATACGAAAGTTTTAAAGCAAAGGAAAAAGGAAGACACCCCTCTGCCGGACCACATAGCAAATTAGGTCTCCCGGTAAGAGTATTTATGAACGAAGCCATAGTAAATTCCCTGGAAGCTGGAAATAATGAACATCCCATGGGATCTGCTATAGTAAAGGAAATGTATAGCGAAGATAACAATTTGGCAGGTTGGGCTGTTATGCTCAAGACACAGGACAATACAGATAAGGGCAAAGGATGGTTCTGGTATGAAGTAACCAGCACAGAGGATTCTAACTCCCTACAGGCTATTGGTAATGGCGTAATTGGATGTACCAGTTGTCATATGATAGGTGCCAAAGACATGGTAAAAACTTCATTCCCTTTTGCGAATTAATTGGTAATTCTTTATCTAAAACAGGCTGAGATAAATTAATAAATATTTCAAGGTATAAAACTTCCAATGGGGTCATTAACAACCTAATATATGTTTGGCCCCATATTTTACATCTAATCAAAAAACTTAGAATATGAAAACACTTTATGAACGCCTTGGTGGATATGACGCCATTGCCGCTGTTGTAGATGCATTAATGATACGGATCAAAGCTGATAACAAATTAAGTCGTTTCTACAAATACAGGGGTATTGACGGCATTGAACGAGAACAACAATTGTTAATCGATTTTCTCTGTGCCTCAACCGGCGGACCAATGGTTTATACAGGCCGTGACATGAAACCCCTGCATGTTGGAATGCGCCTTGATGAAGAAGACTGGAAGCGCGCTATGGATCACCTGGTCCATACTCTGGATACATTCGGAGTGCCAGAACAGGAAAAAGATGAGGTGATGAACTTTCATGAGAAGCTGAAGTCAGATATAGTAGAGGCGTAAATGCGACTAGAACAATGATCGGGATATTCATGGTGCGGAATAGGCGGTTGTAAATACTAAAGATTATTCGCGTTGATCCGGGAAATTGGGTCTATCTAAGTGTATCAAATACTATCGGTGGCAATCTTAGTGGTAGTGCATTAAATTATCTAACAATTTGGCGCAAGAAATGTCATATGAAGAATTAGCTCCTGATTATTTTACAATATCCCAGATTAATTATTTCTAAGATAATTGGGAAGGGGGGGTGATTCCCGAAAATTCCTCTAAGTTAAAAGTCATTTTAAACTCCTGCATCTTTAAGCAAACAAGGACAAGAATGAGAAACTATATTATTTCAATTTTTTCAATAGTGTTGCTAAGCAGTTTATCTGCACAGGAAGATGAACATCATAAAGTAAATAACGAAAAAGGCATTTACGAACTCATTGCTTCAGGTATCACCTCGTATTCTACACATGAAGATAAATGGGTAGAAGGTGTAGAATTTCATTCCACCTATTGGATCAATCACGTATTTGGTACGGGGATTTCATATACTGCAAAATTCAATGAGCATATAACATCGACAGATATGGCTATCCTGGGGAGTTGGAATCCTCAAAAATGGCTTACTTTAAATGTAGGACCAAATTTTGCATTTGCAAATAAAGAAAGAGCATTTGAAATTGGGGCATATCTGGAAGTTGAATTCAATGTCAGACCTAGTAATTGGTTTCATTTTGGTCCGGTCATTGGCATCTTATTGGCCAAAAGCTCAGAATATATCTTTGGCCTGCATTTAGGTTTTGAGATAGAGTAAAACAGCCCTTGAATATTCAGTTTACTAATAGTCACCATGCTTTGAACAAGATGTGAATATGAATAAGTAGTAATTAAATTCTATTTATAAATTTCCTTATTATTATTTCTGGAATTTCAATCAATCTACTTTTAATCTTTTAGACTTCATTTTTTCTAATAACTTTAAAGAACTTACTTACATCTTATTGAGTTGATCGTACTACTTGAACGACTTGTTTGTAAAACTATGAATTGGTGATCTATATTGAAAAAACTCCAACAGCTTGTAGTTCACATTATGGTCTTCATTAGGCCAAAAATTTAATTTTCGTCATTATTAACTATTTCAAAAAACAAAAATTATGAATCCAGCAATTCAGAAAATGATTCAAATCGCATCGGCTGAAGTCGGTATCAGAGAAGCAGAAATTAATAACACAGGGGCCCGTATTGTAGAGTATCAGGGGTCTACCTGGCTCCAGCCCGGGGCATGGCCTTGGTGTGCTGCATTTACATGCTGGCTAATGCGAGAGCTGCTGGAAGATGAGGAAGTACGAAATTACCTCAAAACATATTTTAAAAAGCCAGAACTTACATTCGCTCAGGCTGAGAAAGTCAGATGTAGAGATGCCAGTGCTTTTGGATGGGAAAAATGGGCCAATACACATGGCTTTCAACTCTTATCTGAAAAGAATCTCGCAAAAGCAGGCGATTTTGTTGTATTTGATTTTTCACATATTGGTTTAGTGGTTAAAGACCAGACCTCTCTTAAAAGTAAAATAGAAACCATTGAGGGAAATACAAACGGTAAAGGAGAACGCGACAGCATTTCGGGGGATGGCGTTTGGCGGAAGCAACGCAATCACAAACTGACGAAATCATATATTCGAATCTTTGAAAACTAGAGACCAGAAGCTGGTTATTCATTTTAACATACCAAATAGTTTACTTATTTAGTACATTTTCCAAGGCTTCTATCGCGGCCCGGTTTTCAGGATTGAGTGCAATGGCCTTTTCTAAGATTGCAATGGCCTTTTCTTTATTGCCAAGGATTAAATAGGTCTCAGCCAATCTTTGAAAAGCGTTTGATGAGCGCGGGTATTCAATAGTATTGAATTGGTAAATTTTTAGGGCTATTTCCAATTTGCCGGTCTCTAAAAAATGATCTCCCCAGGAATTGACAAAGGCTTCAGAATAATCCGGCGTCCAAATTCCTCTTTTAATGGACTCCCTTCTTCCGGCATTGATATAATCAAGTGGATTAAAACTGTCTTCTGATACAGGGGTCACCTTTTTTGTCACCCCCATCCAATCGAAATAAAGGCTGTCTTTATGCATGTTAAAATACACTTTATTTAAGTCGGTCCTGAACTTGGTTTCGGCAGTTGGATACAGCTTGGAGGATACATTTGAGAAATTTAAAGGAACGAAATCGTCAATGGTAAATGAAAGTTGCCCATTTTTATTTTTTATCCGAAGTAATTTGGTGTCACTAAAGCTATATAGTCCCTCAAATGCTGCCAAAGTATTCTCAGCTATTTTAACTTCCTTTTGTTCTGTATGTACATAGTTCAATATTGCATCGATTGAAGGATCTGATTTGTTTAAAAAATCTTGCTTGGTATAGTATGTTCTAAGGTCTGGCTCAATTGACTTACGCTTATCTTCCACAATGCTATTTACCCAGTACCAATTGCTTAAAATGAGTTGTATATTGGAATTAGGCAAGTAGTTATCAGGGGTGTCACCGTAAAAGTTAGGACTTGCACCCATGGATTCCCCAACAAAAATAGTGCTTGTTTTATTTTCCAGGGCCTGGGCAAAATTGACGGCCGCCGAAAAAGTATGTCTGCCTATAATTGTGAATAATTTGCCCGATCTATTTATTTTTTTATTCTCTGATATTACCTTAATCAAGGGGGCCAAAAGTTGATTGTTTCCGCCATTATTATTTCGAATATCAATAATAAAACGTTCAATATCTGTGTTATTCACGAAGCTGTTTAGACGTTCACTGAACGCTTCGATCGATGCTCCAAAAAAAATGTCATTTAATACCAAATTAAATTGAAAATAGAGGGTCTTGCTCTCTTCCCAATACTCGAACCAATAGAAATCCTTGCGAATGTTTTTAAATACATGCGAGCTTTTATTAGTTTTAAAGTTTATCATGGACCAGAACATCCAAAGTTGGCTAGAAATTGGTTGGAGCTCTATCAGGCGTTGTTTACCATCACTATTTTCTATTAATAATGGTAATTTATCTTCAGAGGCAATTACACCCTCCGCTTTAAGTATTTCTGCAATTAAGGCGTACATCGTAAAACGAACCTTTTTGCCAGCTTCATTTTCCGCGCCCATTACCGGTTTCAATTGTTCGTATAGTTGGTCTACAGTTTTATTGCCAATTTTAAGCACCTTAGAACCTATAATTTCTTTAAATTCTCTTCCCGTATCAATTATATGCAAGCCATCATCAAAAAAATAAAATTGGACTGGAAAACTATTTGAGTTAATTGGAGCAAATCCGGGCCAAATAGATGAATGTCCGTCATTCAGTTGTGCGATTAATTTATTAAAAGCTACAATTTTCTGAGCAACTGTCAATTGCTTCAAATTTTGTCGTACAAATTGTACCGCAGATTTGAATTCCTTATTAGATTCTTCCTTTAAATGTGCAGGATGTTTCGAATTAATCTGCTCTACCAGGTATTCAAAATCCTCACGCCATTCTTCTTCACTTATATTAGATATTTTGTTGCCCCTAATGTTCAGATCTAAAATTGACATTAGTACCAGCACAAAAGATGCTAAACATAGGATGGCGAGGATGTAAGCTAAAACTCTCTTCAAAACACGAGTAGAAAAGGCATATTTGAAGGCTATAAAGGAAAAGAAAAAAAGGAGACTGAAAGCAAAGAGATATGTTATACTCCAAAACAGGAAACCAAAAGGCGTGGCAAGTAATTGGTATACCAAAACACCCAACAAAATGCTAAGTCCCAAGGAAATTAATAATAGCTTATTAAAAGGTCGAATTACGTTCTTAAGCATATACTTTCTTAAATATGTTTAAGCTAAAGAAGCAAGAATAAAAGCAATTGTCGACCTGTTTTGGAAAGTAGGACCTATTCTATAGTTCTATTTTTAAATTCGTTGGGCGTTAAGCTTGTTAAGGACTTAAATATGCGATTGAATGATGATTTACTCGCAAATCCTGCCTCATAGGCTATCGCCAAAATTGTTTTATTAGATGTCTTGGAATTTAATACCCCTTTCTTAAATTCATCAACACGATAACTATTAATGAAATCTTTAAATGATTTATTACACAATTCATTGATAGTTTGGGAGATGTATTGGCCTGGAATCTCCAATTGGCTTGCGAGCTCATCTATTTTTAATCGATCATTTAAATAGGGTTTGTTTTCCGTCATATGCTGTACGAGCCGGTTAAGGATTTTCTCTTTATCCTTTTTAGTAAGTGGAGACGTCTGATATTTTCCCGATCTGTGAATAATCAATTTTTCATTATCTACAGAGATAGTTGTAGGGAAACGAATAACTATATAGGCAATGGTATATATAATCGCCACCAATACTACTATGATTTGTTTAGGATTAAAAAAACCGAGTTTTATGTCAAAAACTTTAATACTAACGAAAAATAGGATGGAGCCTATGGCACATATAATAAAAAGTAGGAGTAGAAATTTAAACCAGAAAAATATGGCTTTAGTCTTTTGTTGATAATCGATAATTTTCTCTTGGGTCGAAAATTTCCGAAGTAGTATCAGGGTTAACAGAAAATACGTGAGCAAATGAACGCCCTTGAAGCCTTCAATGACACCCACAAACCAAGGTAAACCTCCTTTGGGTAATTGGTTAATTTTACCCGAACTTACTTCAATAAACGTTATAATTAGAAGAAGAATTAAATATGGCAGCACGTGGAATATAAGCTGGTCCTGTTTAATTTTAGATGTAAAAAAATACGATCGAACAAAGAAGTATAAAGACGGGCCAAGTAATGCGGGCACGGCAATTGCATGTATTTTAAGAAGTGTCTTGACCTCATTTAATTGCTGCGAGATTTCGACATATTCATAAATTAAATATGAAGTAATTGCCAAAAGCAGCAATGCCAGGAAGCGATTACTAATATATCTGAATTTATTTTTGCTACATAAAATAATGATAAGGAAGACGCCTTGAATGATTCCTAGTAACAAGATAAATAATGAATCGTTCATATATAATTACAAACTAACTAAGGCCAATTACATAAAGTGAAATTACAGTCATAGAATTAATTAAGCTTGCTTTCATACGCATCTACAAAGCGTTTAGCTCTTCTATTTCCTTCATCCATATCCGCTGCCTTTTTATAATTCTCATAGGTCAGTAAACTATCCCCTTGCATTAAATAGGCTTCTCCTAAACTTTCATAAACATTATCACTGGTTGGATATAAGCGTACGTTTATTTTAAATACGGCTATGGCATCTGTATATTCTTTTTTGCGTAGCATTGAATACCCAAGCGAATTAAAATCCCTTTCATTTATTAAAACACTATTAGAGTCTTGTTTTTGAATGTCTAAATACCCCTTTAGTGCTTTATCATATTCCTTGCTTTTTAGGAACATACTAGGTGTTTTAAACGTACCTTCTACTTTCAAATAGTCATAGGTTATTGGATTTTCTTCACCTTTAGAAAGTACTGATAAATACCATTGTTTTGTCTCCGGATGTTGCACAAATTGCAGTTTCTCATAAATTTGTTCAACAAAAATTGTTTTTTTATCCAAGGCAAGCGGTTTAATTTTTTCTGTCCCTCTCCAATTCAAATACAGGGTGTTTTTTTCATAAAACACCTCTATAATATCATCCTGGTTGTATAAATAACGCCCTGAAGTTTGCGCAATATGTTCGGGGGTGTACTCAATAAAATTTGAGCAACTCGACACTATAATAATAAGGGCCAATAACAATAGTGGCGCTTTAATTTTCATTTTAACTGGATAGATTGGTTATACAATCGAGTATTGGTGAAATATTAAAATCTCATTATATATTAATGAGACGTTTCATATAGAATTTTGTTACGGTCTGATTTCTAATACCATTTTTTCCAATGTTACATATGTTGCACAATCTGTTACATATGACCTATGTAAATAGATAATCCTGAATTACTTTTATCCTCAAGGACGGCGTCCAAAACTGGCATTGATCCCAAAGGCCTTCCTACAGATTTGTGCTTTAATGATTTTAACTAGTTTTTATGCTTTTTATCGATAAACTATTGATTATTAAGACATTATTAATAAAATGATGTTTATTGCTAACAACTAATGATGATTTAACCAAAAGTGCATATGATTTAGAACTTTACTTTTTAAATCTGGCTTCCTACAAAGCAAATTTTTTCTTCGCCCTTTTCAATACCCCAGAATACAGGATTATAATGTGTGTCATGCATAGGATAGGTATGCAATGAGACGAAATCAACTGCTTTATAAAGGCTTTCTAAGTCATCAACATGATATATGCTGTCTCCTCCTCCCCAGGAGGCGAAATTATCGGAACTTGTAATCCAAACATCTTTGGACAGCCTATCTTTTCTTTTTAGTTCTTGCAGATAATTTACATATTTTAAAATGACCCATGGTTGGACAAAATAACTCGCAGCCCATTTTACCATTGCTTCATTTCCAACGGCGATGATTTTTACGATTTCAGGGTATTTGCTTGCAAGGGCAACCGCAGTATCAATTTCTTTTTGATTACCTTCTGCGTCTTCGATATCGTGATCAGGAAGATCCGTAAATGCACCTCCACAATTGATCCAAGCTCCGAGCATGACGTACATTTCAAATGATGGATCTTCAATCTTCATCTCATGAATTGCCTGCAATAAGTTGCCTGACTGAGCATAATGGACATTGTAGGTGCGTAATATGCGAATGCCCATGGCATGTAGAATCTTCATGTCCTCTTTTAATTCTGTAAATGTGGGCTGGATGTCTCTCGAGGTCTGCCGATATCCACCGTAGGATATAGCTCTATAGTTTGGATTGCCAAGTATATCTTGTGCCGATCTATCTTGCATTTGGTTATGTTCCGTTTTTAATTCTTCTGCTTTATCTTGCTCTGGTCTGTTTTGACAAGAAATGAAAAGAACTAAAAAAATAAAAGCAAACATCGCTTTTATTGTGAAGTATATTTTTTGTTCTTTCATTATAAATCTGTCTTAATTATTTTTAATTGTTATTAACTCGGAGGCCATTTTATCCTCATAGGATTTGATTTTTAATTCGGATTCGTATATTCTCTATTCTAGGCTATTAGCAGGGTAGAATGAGCACATCAATTGAAGTGCTCATTCTATGGGACTATTTATGGAAATATATATTATCTGCAAATATTGTAGTAGCTCCTGAAGGTTGACCGACAAGAATGAATTGAGCGATATTTCCTTTTGACACAAGTCCTTCAAAATCTGTTAACGGAATATCAAATGTCACCCATGTTCCTTGTTCTGGCATTTCAATATTAATCTGATGTTCAGC
>JAVJHY011181356.1:0-14855 GCA_035593235.1 Phascolosoma agassizii | reverse complement strand
TATGCCTATGACAGATTGGCGTCTATATTTGATGAAGTGATGGATAAAAATATTGATGTTAAGTTGTTCAATGACAAGGAGTTGCTCAGACAAAGAACCGTACCCTCTATAGGTTGGCAGTTTGTTGGATGGGCTGAACCAGATGAGTCCCTAAAAATCTACACAGGTCAAAGTGGTAGTTTTGCAGGTGTGATGCAACATGAACTGGTACATATTATTTCACTTAAAATAGCAAACAACAATGTTACAACATGGTTAGCAGAAGGCATTGCCAAGAAGTACGGAGATGTGGATTATAAGTTTATGTCATCAGGTGAAGGTTTGACTGTTGATTTAAGCAAAATGAGTAAAGATATCCACTATTTAGAGACACTTGATCTTTACAATGCTCCAACACAAGTGGTAGCAGATTTTTATAACATCAGTTACATGTATGTGCATTATATCACCGAAACATATGGTAAAGATGTTTTGATGTCTATATTCTATGAAGCAGGTAAAAAGCCCTTTAACAGCAGTGTTTTTAATGAGAATTTTGAAGAAGATAATATAGAAACCATTACAGAGGTGATTGAATCTGTTTTGGGTATAAGTAAGGAACAGTTATCCATTGATTATTTGAACTGGATAGAATCACTTAAGCAGGAATCAAGCTCAACGGAGTTTGATTTTTTTTATAAAAAAAGACAATTCATAAGAATTGTCTAATAGTCACCTATAAAATTGATGTATGATGGTTCAAGTTGAGCTTCAGTAAAATCGTAACCACCGAAGTCAGTTACAATCTCTCCATTAACAGTTAATTGAACCTTGTTGATATTTGGATTGGATGTGAATGAATAAAGAAGACTGTTGATCATCATTCTTTGGTATTCGACATCATCCTTGTAACTGTCTAAAAAGGCGTCGTTAAAATCTGCTGTTATAGATGTACCTTCAATTGTAAATGAATTCATTTCAACTTCTGGTGGGATCATTTGAATCCACTGTTTGTTGTTGATATAACCCGATTTCAGAGTGTCAAAGATGGTTTCAATTTCATCGTAAACATTGGCTTCTGGTAATTCAACAGGAATCAAATATCTTTTGTTGGTTGAATTACTATCACTTAAGTATACCAAAGAGCTTGTTGGCTTTTCATAAATTGTAGTCAAGTCAATGTCGTATAGACTACCAGCTACTTGTGCATCATCTACAAAGATGGTCAACCTGTTGATATTTGGCAATCGAATCAATGAATTGACCAATGCGTCTACAGCCAGTTGTGCATCTTCATTATTTTCAATCACCTTGTTTATTTCAGCAGTTGATAAGTAAACACCGTAATATTTATCGCCTAATTTGGTTACACTAGATTTTTCTGGTATAACAGCTTCTGTTGATAAACCGTAACCTAGTGGAGGTGGATTGTAGAGTCTGTTTCTGACTTCTACAGTGATGCTCTGTGGATATTCAACGCTAAAGTAAGTTGGTACCAAAGCAGTACCTGATTCATTTTTAAAGAAAGCCTTATAAATGAAATTACCATTGTTTTGTGGTGTACCATTGTCTACATAATCAATGGTTGGTCGATAGGCCAAGTCATATGAATAAGCCTCTAAATTTTTATCAGAAGAGAAAGTAAGTTCAGCTTTGAAAAAACCATCTCTATTAAGGTCTAAATTGTAGTAATCTAACTCTATTTCATAATTGACTTGAATCACTTCATTCTCATATGTGATTTCAGATGATTTAACGATGGTATTTGCATTTAGGACTTGGAAAAGAGTTTCGTTTTGATAAAGTGTCAAAGTGATATCACTAAAATCATAACTATTTTCATATTCACTAGGAATATTTGTATTTAAAGTAACATTGATTGAACTTGGATTATAAAGTCTAACCTCATTCGATGTGTACTCAACTGTGTATTCTGGAACAAATGCTTCATCTACAGGCACCACCTCTACCTCAATTTCAGGTTCTGTAGCATTGAACATATTGCCTAGATCAAACATTTCAAGTGCTGCTGTATTAATGGGTAAAACTGCTAGTGTAAAACATATAATTACAATAAAAAATAAATTTATAAATAAGCGTGTCACTTCTTTTCCTCCTTAGTTTTTTTACATAATACAATTATAGTTCAAATCGTTTGATATTACTACTTTTAATTGTAGATAATTGACATTGTTTGAATCAAAAAATTAAGCTTAGAAATAAAAAAAGTGACATGATAATTTTAGTATAGGTAATTAGTTTTGAATTATGTGGGTATACATTATGATACGGCATAAAGGAGATCTTAATGAGACTTAGAACAAAACTTATCGTCATATCACTGGGCTTCACATTACTGACTACACTCTTTATAGGTAGCATCTTAAGAAGTGTAATTGAAGACACCTACACTACAGTGGAAATGGACGTATTTGAAGAAAAAATGATTGGCTATGGTAACCAAGTTATAGAAGAATATGCAAGAATCGAAAGTATATTGATGGATTGGTCTGTCTGGGATCTAACATACGATTATGTAATCAACCCAAATGAATCATATATAGACAATAATGTCAGTATAAGCTTCTATAAAGAACAGAAGATTGATTACTTGGTCATTGTAGATGATGATAATCAAGTATTATATGGTAAAGAGTATTTAAAGGAGAGTCACACACTTAAAGATTTAGAATTTAAAGATAGAGATTTGTTCAACAGCTACAAGAATTCAAAGGGATTACTGAGTTTAGAGGATCACTTGGTTTTGTACATGTCCCTACCGATTACCAATAATGAAGGGGACAAGCCCAATAAAGGACAAATGATTTTTGCCTATAAAATGGGGATAGATATGAAAGAACGATTGGAGAAGGACAATGGTTTTACTTCTACTATAAATATTGTTGACAACATACTAACTTACAACAATGTTAAGTCGCTTGATTATGGTTTGATGACATCTGTTGATTACAGAGACGATCAGGGCATAGGTAATATATTCTTTCCTATTATAAACACCGACCATTATTTAAATCTATCTATAAATTTAGGTAATGATATTCATACTCTTGGTAATCAGCATATCCAAGAGAGTATGGTCTACACCATACTGGTCCTTTGTTTGTTTTCTATTTTGATGTTTATTTCTCTTGGACAATTTGTCATCAAGAGAATAGTCAAACTGAATATACAAGTCAATGAAATAACACATGGTACTTCAGATAAAAAAAGAGTTACGGTAGTGGGAAAAGATGAACTGGGTCAACTGAGTCACAACATCAACAACATGTTAAACACTTTAGAAGACATGCACAGTGAAATTGAACACCATGCTTATTATGATGATATGACAGGTGCTTTTAATAGACGAAAAGGATTTGAAGTAGTTGAATCGCTGATGTCTAGATTTGATGGCTCAAATGGTTTTTCAATTGTCTACCTAGATATAAATGATCTGAAAGAAACCAATGATGTTTATGGACACATCAGTGGTGATCAATTGATTTTAGACACTGTCTCTATAATAAATGAAAACTTAGATCAAAGTCATTCTGTTATCAGGTTGGGTGGAGATGAATTTTTAATAGTCCTACCAGAACTTGACAACATGAAAGCATTTACTTTAATGAAAAGGGTGGATGAGTCCATAGAAGACTTTAATCAATCACAGGACCGTGTTTATGAAGTGAGCATTTCTTATGGTATAGCAGAATATACCGATGAAATGTCAGTTGATTTATTCATAGATCAAGCAGACAACCGTATGTATCATGCAAAAAAACTCTACAGAAAGCTAAAAAGAGAATCTAATTAGACTAAAGCTTTAGAAGTGTGATATAATATGTGGTCGATAGGAGGCTATATGTTTAATAAGAATGAAAAAATTGAAATTGAGATAGTAGATTTAGGTGACAATGGTGAAGGTATTGGTAAAATAGATAATTTTACAGTATTCGTTCATGGTGGGGTGCCTGGTGATCTGGTTTCAGCCAAAATTATAAAAGTGAAAAAACAATATGCCATTGCAATTGTAGATGAAGTATTGAAGCCTTCTGACATTAGACAAGTACCTGATTGTCCATATGTTAAATGTGGTGGCTGTCAGACTCAAATGATCAACTATCCTGCACAGTTGGATATCAAGAAGAAACTCGTTGAAGATGCAATGACAAGAATTGGTGGATTAGACGTTAAAGTAGAAGAGTTGTTAGGCATGAACGAGCCTGTTGCTTATAGAAACAAATCTCAATACCCAGTCAGAAAAGTGGATGGAGAATTACAGATTGGTTTTTACAAACAAAGAACACATGATGTGGTGAACATTGATAATTGTATGGTTCAACACCCAAGTGTTAACAAAGTCATGAAGTCAGTGAAATCATATTTAGAAGCATCTGATCTTAAAATATACAATGAAGAAACACATAGAGGTATACTAAGACATATTGTGACTAGAATATCTTTTAAAACACAAGATATGATGCTGATTTTTGTAACGAATTCAGTTGAAGAAGACTTGCTCTTAAAGGAGATAGGTCAAAAGTTAATGGCTGATTATGACAACATTAAATCAGTGATTCAAAATATAAACACAAAAAAAGGCAATAGAGTGATGGGTTATGACAATATTACTCTATGTGGAGAGGGTAAAATAGTAGATTACATTGATGATCTATCATTTGAAATTTCACCATTCTCATTCTTACAAGTGAATCCAATACAAACAGAAGTCTTGTATAAAAAAGCACTAGAACTTGCAGAAATTACTTCAGAAGATGAAGTCATAGATATCTATTGTGGTATTGGTACCATTTCATTGTTCTTAGCAAAAGCAGCTAAATCAGTAGTTGGTGTTGAAGTCATTGATGTAGCAATAGAAGATGCAAAAAAGAATGCCATCAATAATAATTTAAGCAATACAGAATTCTTTGCTGGCAAAGCAGAAGATGTGATTCCAGACCTCTACAATAAAGGTTACAGAGCTGATATAGTAGTTGTAGATCCACCTAGAAAAGGTTGTGAAATTGAAGTACTAAACACAATCTTACAAATGGAACCCAAAACAATGATTTATGTCTCATGTAAGCCATCAACACTTGCAAGAGACCTAAAGATTTTATCTGAAAAGTATAGAGTAGAAACAGTACAACCCGTAGATTTGTTCCCAATGACAACACACGTGGAATCTGTTGTGAAACTGGTATTGAAATAAGAGGGTTTACAGTGCTACGATTGATTAAAAATATAAAATTTCCGACATTCTTCCGACCATAAATAAGGGTCGGAAGTTTTTTTACTAAGAATTTAAAAAATACAAACATATGCTATATAATGTAAGTAGATGAGAGAGTTGATGATGAAAAAATCATACTTGAAATCATAATTTGGTTAACTATATGTTTTGTTATCATTGTAACTGTATTTCAATATGTGGAATGAGACTTACTTCATGATGAGAAAAAGTTATGAAAATTATCTTACAAACGAAAGAAGATATGAGTGGTATATTGATCCATTCGATACGGGGAAATATTCTAAGAAGAACTGTAGTCCGACATTTCTTACGATGGCATGTAACTGGTAGCAAGGTGAGAATGCTTACGATGTTGCTACAATTGTAGATGAATATAAGTCAAATGGTGGCGGTTGGACATTGAATGTAATGAAACACTTTTTGATAGAAGAAAACATCAGTCATAATTTTGTGAGAGCATTTGAAATAAATGAACTTGTTGTTATTCTCAAAGATGGACCTATCATTATTGCATCAATGAATATGAACGATATAAGCTATAGAAATCAAGTGGAAAGTGCGATTGGAAGGGATATCCAGGAACAGTATTTACTACATATCATACCTTTGTAATTAAGGGTTTCTTGACTATTGATAATAAACCTTACTTTGAAGTGTACAACTCGCATATTAGAAATTGAAAAGATAAGAAGATCGTACATTACTCCAAAAGGCTTCATAAATTTTTTGAAGAAAAGAATCGATCAACTATTAAACCTTATGAAAAGTTAATGAAAGTTAATAGAGGTGTATTAGTAGTTTCATCAACTCTAGATTTAGCCAATACCTTTACAGAAGATAATGGGAAATCAGAATTTGATCCTATCATAATATAGGTTGTTCAATTATCAGGAATCAAAGCTGCAGAAACATTTGGTAGAAAAGTAGCAAATCAATAAGTTTATGATGGTATAGTCCCTTCCTCTGGAGGGTCGCTTCTTGCAGTTCCAGCTGCAATTACAGTTGTTGCAGCAGCAAGTATAATTGCAGGAGTACAAAAGTATGTATTAGATTTTCTAAAATAGATTAGGAAAAAGGAAAATATGAAAAAACCACGAAAGTATAAAAATAAGTTAAAGATACCTATGTACTCATTGGTAAGTATACTCGGTATTGTGATTGTAATGTATTTTATTAGCGATTTAATAACACGAGTAATTTTAGCACTAATGATTCTTCTAGCATTTTACAATTTTTTAGATAGTATTGTATCGTGTTATCTTGTTTATGATAATAAAGTAGTATTGAGAAAACTACTCAAATCATATCAAATCGAGTATGATTCTGTGAAAGCAGTTTATCCTCATATCTCAAAAAGCTGGCATGGAGATTCAATTATCATTGAATCACCGAATTCACAAATTGCTATAACAGATTTTATCGAGAATTCTAGATCATTAAAAATTCATGTTATAAAGAATATTTCAGAACAAAGTGATGTTAATATCCAACAAGCTGTTATTGACATGATTAGCAAAAAAAATAGATGATTATAGTCATCGTTTGCCTGTAGGGTAGACATGAATAAGGTTTTACTTGATTGTAGTATTATTTTTGATAAGAACTTCTGTATGTAATATATATAGGAGTTCTTTGAATTTGCATAGTAAATATTATAGAAGAGCAGTATTAATTATTCTTTATAATGACACGCCACATCATGAAACATATCAATCGATATTGCAAATAGAAAGAAATATAGGGCAGACACCTGGATCTCATATCATTAACATGGAATCTTTGTTATTGTTTAATTTATCAAGTTTTCTTTAAAAAACATTCTCAGAAAGAACGAACGTTAGTTGCGCTGGTATAGTAGTTAGTTAATGAATAATATTTTTAAGTGAAGGGGAATGGTGGATTTAATGATCCATTAATCACCTTGCAGATTCCGATCAGTTGTAGGGTGGAGTCATTGTTACAGTTGTATGTGTTACAATTGATTTAGAAGTATATAGAGTGGTATTCCTTTGAATGCTGTGATTCAAATGATATGCTAGTGGATGGTGGTTTATTTTGATTGAAATAATCCAAAAGTATAAGCTATATGCGCTAAGATGATATGTGGAGGTTTTATGGAAAATATACTTATAAGAAGGTTTGAAGATAGAGATGCAGAAGTAGTCAGTAAGATTATATGTAGAAATCTATTAGAGATTAATATTCGAGATTATAAGCTGGAAGCAATGCAGTATTTATGCACTTTGAATTCTCCAGAAGAAGTGATCATAAATGCAAAAGAGCGCCATAGTTATGTTGCTATTATGGACGGTACTATTGTTGGTACAGGATCTATAGGTTTGGAAGAAGAACCTTTTGTTGGTATGATTCATTCTGTCTTCATACTACCCGAGATCCAAGGCAAGGGCATAGGAAAATCTATCCTTAACACTATTGAGCAGGACGTGTTCTTCATGACTTCTAAGCTTATCAAGGTTTGTGCTTCTATAACGGCATTAGATTTTTATTTGAAGATGGGTTATGTTCATGAATATGGTCAGCCTAAATTGACGGAACATGATAATTATCATGTTCAAAAAACTAGAGAATTAGGAGAAGGATAAAAACTAGTTCTAGTATACAATTGATTTTCTGTGATGATGCTGAAATTATTTTATGGTCTTTTTAAAACCTCCAATCTCTATAAAACATAAAGATTGGAGGTTTATTTTTATGAATCTTGGTATTGATACGATTAATTTCATTATGCAGTTATTTTTACAGCGTATAATAATACTATCATTTCATCTGGCAAACTAAATAACAAATTGAATCTGCAGTAAAAAAGGTATCTGAATTAATCATTCAGGTGCCTTTTTTGTAAGGAAAATGCTTTCAGAAAGGTGGATTCCTACAGCTGCTAATAGTGTACTAAATAATCCGAAATGAAAGCATTAGATTCGCTTTTATGCGCACATTGCATAGGTTTTCAGTCGTAATGACTACTATATGATCAATTGGAAGCACTATTGTAACTTGATTTAATGTATCATTCAATGGTACAATACGCCTAAGATAAACAAAGTGTTAACCCAATCTGTTAGGAGGATGTTATTAATTCATTAAAAACAAAATTAATTGTATATTATTCATTATTAATTATAGTGTTACTTGCTGTAGTTATAGGAACAGGATATATTCAGTCAAAAGATTCAATGGAAAATGTAGGACAAAGTACTTTATTGAACAAACTAATTGGTGATATTAATGCCATGCCCAATTATGCGGATAGCTTTTACGGCGATATTACTTTAAGCGAAGGGGAAATGCTTGATTCAAATTTAAATCCTATCCTAGGTAATTTTGATATGGTAGATGAAATGGGTCATGATTTAAGTGATGCAGTGACCATATTTGCCAAAGAAGGGGATGATTTAGTTAGAATTGCAACTAATATATTAAAAGATGATGGCAAGAGAGCTGTTGGTACCTATTTAGGTAAAGAATCAGCTGCTTATCAACCCATTGTATCAGGTAAACGCTTTATAGGTGAAGCAACAATTCTTGGAAATAAATACATGACAGCCTATGATCCTATTAAAGATGATTCCGGAAATGTAATTGGGATATTCTTTGTTGGTGTTACAGTTGATGAAGTCGAAGCGGTGATAGCAGAAGACTTAAATAGATTTGTTTTTAACTTTTTAGTCATTGCTGTTATAGCATTACTCATTGGTGTTGTTGCATCTGCTTTAATCAGTAATGAAATTGTTAAACCTTTGATAGCGACGAAGCAATTTGCTGAAACATTAGCTAAAGGAGATTTAACTGTAACTATAGAAGAAAAATATAAAAAAGACAAGACTGAGATAGGTGGCTTGATAAATGCTTTCTTAGATATGAAAGAATCTATTGCAAGTTTGGTAACAAATATTATCAATCTATCAACCAATACCAATGATACAGCGTCGGTCCTGCTAAAAGCTTCTCAAAATACAACAAGTTCAGCGGATCAAGTGTCTATTACAGTAAATGAAATCGCAGATGGTGCAAGTGATCAGGCGCATAATACTGAAAAAGGTACTGTAGAAGTAACAGAACTTGGTACTGTTATTAAGGAAAATTATGATTTGACTTCTGAAATCGTTATAGAGTCAAAAGGGATCATGACTTTATCCAATGAAGGACTAAATGATATTAGGGACTTAAGTCAAACAACAGATGTTGTTAAAGATTCACAGATGAAATTAAAAGTCGGAATAGAGAAAACAAATATTAGTGCAGAAAGAATAGCTCAAGCGACTGATTTGATTGCAAGTATATCCAATCAAACTAATTTATTGGCACTCAATGCTGCTATTGAAGCAGCAAGAGCAGGTGAAGCCGGTAGGGGATTTGCAGTTGTAGCAGAAGAAATAAAAAAACTAGCAGAACAATCACAACAATCGACTATAACAATTTCTGATGTTATAGAAGAATTAAAACAAAATTCGGATGAATCTGTAAAGATAACAAATGACTCTGAAAAAGCTCTGAACAAACAGTTGGCATCCGTTGTTAAGACTGAAGAACGGTTTAACAATATTTATATTGCAATTGAAAAATTTGTTGGATTATTGGAAACCATCAATCACAGTAGTAGTGATATGAACGATATGAAAAATAAGGTTTTAGATGTTATGCAGAACTTATCTGCAATAGCTGAGGAAAATGCTGCTGGTACTGAAGAAGTAACTGCAACAGTTGAAGAAATATCAGAATCTGTATCTAATATTAAGCAGATAGCTGAAGAACTGGTCATAACGGCACATGAACTAAAAGATAACTCGAGCCGGTTTAAGGTATAGTAGTTAAGCAGAAATGAATGAGCTTGAAATTGAGTTTAATAAATAAGATAGTTTTATTTTAAAGTAGTGTGTTGATAAACGGTTTTGCTGTTTTCTTATTAGCAACCAATTTATCGATGGAACATATTGATAATGCCTGTTCATTTTATGAACAGGCATCTTTAAATTGTTTCATTTTGCTATTACTCTTCTAATTGTACAATTTTAATTGTTGAGATCTTGTTTTCCACAGTTATGGCAAAGAAGTGAGTTTGATCTATGAATATTATTTCATTATAAAACTCTGAACTGACAATGACACCATTTTTATTCGTTATTGCAACCTTTGAATTAACAGTGGCTAATCTATAATCATAATCATTGATTGGAGATATATGATCATAGGAGTTGTTGTGAAGTCTCTTGCCATTTAGGTCGGTTAAATAAAATTTGTTATTTTGAGATTTCTTTTGATAACCCTTAAGATATTCTTCATAATCAAAGAATCGGCTGGGTTTTACAAGTATGGTGCCATCTAATTTCATTAAACCAGATTGTGCTTCATTGTTAACGATAAAAGAATTATCTGCTAATATATAGCTACGATAATCATCTGAAATAGTTTTTGCATTTTCTACATCAAATAAAACAGAGCGGCCATCATTTGATTCAATGGTTGCATATTTTATATTCTGATCTGATAGTGTATCTTGTGATATAAAACTATTGTATTCATTGACAGGCACAATAGATGATTCTTTCGTCTTAAATATAAGACGGCCCTTTGTATCAATAATAGCAGTTTCTTGATTCTTAGTTTGAACAATAGCATAACCATTTTTATAGAAATTTTGTGCATATTGATATTGAGCTTCTATGATGATGTTATTGTCTTTATCCATATAACCCATACCGTTTTCGTTTATGTATGTTTTGAGCCCATTGTATAATTGCCCATATGTTAACTCATCACTTCTATTGTATAACTTTTGTTCAACTCCACTAGAGTTTAGATAGCCATATGACATTTTATTTTGACTGTTATCAGTAAATTTATCAAAGTACATATTATTGTTTCTATAGATTAGATTGGTGTAAATTGGTTTAGCGAATTCTGTGAGTAAATTGTTGTCGTATTTATAAGCACCAAATTTATTGTCTTTCATATAGACAATATATAGAGGACCTATGAACCTATTGTAGTTTGTTGGATCTTGCTCGCCATTGATATAAGCTTCACCTGTGATCTTTTTTAATACTTTACCAGAAGTATCAATGATTTGTTTGGAGTCATTGTCAATTGATACCAGTGCAATATCATTCTTAAAATATATAGGATCTATGTATTTGGGTTCAATGATAATTTCCAGGTTGTTATTGTATAATCCATATTTGTTGTTTGATTTCAGTATAAATATACCGTCATCGCATCTGTATATTTCATCATATCCAATTGGCAAAATTAATTTATCCTTGGTGTTGATGATGCCAAATTGGTTATTTATTTCTACAATTGCAAGTTCATCTGAATAAGGTTGTGCACCATCATATTTAAGTTCAATGATTGTATCATTCTGGCTGTTGATGTATCCCCACTTATTATTAAGTCGTACTGGGACTAGAGAATTATTCAGTGAAATGTGAGTGTATTGACTTATCTCGTCGTATTGTGGTTCGATTACAAGACCACTTTTAGTGTCTATAAAACCATATTTTAAAGACTTGTTATAAAATAATTCGATTAGTTGAATATCTGTTTTCAAATAGCTATGAACTAATGTTAATTCACCTTTGTATTTGTATTCAAGGTCAGTAGTGCTTTCCTCTTCTTGGCTGGAATTGATGTGCTGTGGTGGTATTGGACTTGAATGACTTGCGAAATTCATGCTTTGATTGACCATAGATAATACTATAATACCGGCTATAAATAATTGTTTCATGAGGCCTCCTAAATGTGTTTACCTTTCAAGAATAACAGATAAACTCTATAAGTCAATTGGAAACATATTACTGTAATATTATGTTAACTGACTGAATGTTTTGCCAATAAAAAATGTGATATATCATGATTCAAGGTATATTGTTTTAGAGAGTAATAAACAGTATATTACTGTTTATCCATTAATATATGGTATCATATGAGAAGTGTATACTCTAAAGTATTTCAGGAAGTTTGTGAGTAAAACAAGTTGTTTTCTTGTTCTGAGAAGACCATTAATGTAAGGAGAGTTTATGGCATCAAAAGCTATTAAAAGAATGTTGTTTGGTATTGGTGTAATACTGTATTCATATTCAACTGATATAAATGAATTGCTTGCTACTATTGGATTGATCATTGTTCTAAGTGGTGTATTCGAAGAACGTTTTGATAAATTATATACATTTATGAAGCATGCATATTCTGCTGAAAATGAAAAATGATTGAAGATGTCTATATATCAATAGGATATCTATATCTTTGGGGTGCAAAGACAATAATAGCGAGGAGATATTAATGACCAATTCAAATGACATACTTGTTAAAGAAATAATACATAGACTGAAAAAATATAAGATAAAGAGTTACAAACCATTGATAAAAGGATATTCCAATGATATAAAATTCATCTTAGAAACGGATAAACATCAGAACATCTTGATGAAGGTATCTTCTATAGATATGAAGGATAGAAAGTTAGAGGAGTTTAAGTATATATCGGTTCATTATAAAAATGGTGTGAAATGTCCACAAGCTATAGAGTTTATTTGCTTTGATGATCTTGGAGTTTGTATAATGCTGTTGTCCTTTATTGAAGGTGAAAGTGCTGAATCAGTATTACATACAATCTGCGAAAATGAACAATACAAGATTGGTTATGAAGCATCAAAGGAACTTAGAAAAATCCATACTGTAGAAAATAGCAGGATCGATACTTGGTATGCCGACAGATGGGAAAAATATATGTCAAAGAAAAAGAAATTATATGAACTGGGTATTGGGTTTGACAATCAAAATGTGATAGAAGATTACATAGAAAAGAATTATTCGCTTCTAAAGAAGAGCACCATTAGGTTTCAACATGATGATTTTCATCCAATGAACATAATTTTAAAGCAAGGTAAATTTCAAGGTGTAATTGATTTTGATAGATTTTCTTGGGGAGATCCAATTGAGGATTTTTTCAAAATACCCAAATATACACTTGAAAGGAGTCTATATTTTTCATTAGGACAAATTGATGGTTATTTTGACAAGGATGTGCCTCAATGGTTTTGGAGAAAATATAACTTATTTGTAGCTCTAAATTTTCATGCTAGTTTTATAGGTGCAACTCTATACAATAATGTTGAAGAAGTAAGAAAAAGACAAAATGAAATCTTTAGTGATCATGATTTTGTAAATCACGGTGCACCAAGTTGGTATAAAAAGCTTGATATAATTTAGAATAGAAAATCAGTATGGAAGTCCTATAACCTTGGAAGAAAGATGTCGTTAAAGTGGTTTTCATGATAATTCAACTAATGATAACAGAAAATTATGTAGGTATAAATGAACCTTAGATCACATCAAGACATATTGATGATCTAAGGTCTTTTTATTGTCAAATTTACACCGCTTCATGGAGATACTTCGATAAATTGAAGTGGGTTAGATGTTGTTTATATGTAATCTGTTAGACTCATGGATCTGATGACTTGATTGACTTGATCAAGTTTATTACTTAATTCAGATGACTCATCTGTCTTGAAATAGTTAGCGAGTTCTAAACCAAGTTTGCTACTTGCTTTTACTTCACTTAGTATGGTTTGATTGTCTTTATCATCAACTTTAGATAGAATATATGCGTCGTCCTTCTTTTCAACGACAACATTTTGAGTCACATGTTTGGTCTCTTTTGTGTCTTTCGTTTTATCATCACCTTGATCTTTTTTGATGTGATTTTTATATGTTTCACTGTTTTGCATATTGATGAAACTACTTGTTTGCATTTGACTTGTTATTCTCATGTGATAACCTCCTATGTTAGGTTATCGACAGTTTAATATAAAACTTAAAGAATCTATAGATTTATTGAGTTTTGTATTTTCTTGTACAATTGATGTAGGCAATGTTATCTCCTTGATTGGTTAGAAATTCATTCAGCTATTATTGGAGAAACCGAGATAAATTATTTGTTGATTGGTTGTTTAAGTCAAGAGCTTTTAGATGCTCTATTGATATTTTATCATTGATAATCTGTTGATCTACAATATGATATCCTGCAAGAACTATAATATTTTTTAAAATGTTGAAGAACAACAAAAAAATGGCTGGATAGTAAATTGATAGAGACTGATATACAGTCTTAGGCAAAATAAATAAACCAATAAGGTTAAGTTCCACAGTAGTTTATATGACAATAAAGTATAAATGTTATAAGGATAGTAAATAGGGTAGATTTATAAGACCAGTTAGGGTAAGTAAAAACATTTTTCTAGAATAGAGAAGGAGATTGTAATGAAACAATCGGTGTGTTTAGATGCAGTGTATCAAGGTCAAGATTTTATTAAGAGTATGGAAGCTGTAAAGGATTTAAATATAGATACAATTGAATTTTGGTCATGGTGGGACAAGGATATAGAAAGAATCAAAAGGTGTAAAGATACACTTAAATTAAACATATCTGCATTTTGTACAAAGTTTATCTCACTTACAGATGAAGAAAAACACGATGAGTATTTGAGTGCATTAGAGGAATCGATACAAGTAGCAAAGTACTTAGACTGTAAGCTTCTTATATCGCAAGTTGGTGATGATACAGGTCAATCAAGAGTGATACAACATAAGAATATCATAA
>JAVJHY011180306.1:0-14856 GCA_035593235.1 Phascolosoma agassizii | reverse complement strand
AGCGATGGACAAGCGGCTTGCGCGCGTTGCCACGTCCCTCCGATTTTTACTGAACCCGGTTGGAACATGCATACGGCGGAAGAAATCGGCATCGACGGTTTCCAGGCACAGCGTGGTCCTGAGGATCATTATCGTACTGCGCCACTCAAAGGGCTTTGGTCACATAGCAACGGCGGCTACTACCACGACGGTCGATTTGGCACCCTGTCGGCCGTTGTAGAGCACTACAATTCGTTTCAGTCGCTCGGACTGAACGCCCGACAAAAACAGGACCTGGTCGAGTACCTGAAGTCTCTTTAGTTCGAATCAGATACTCGAAGACCTACATCATAGAGCCAATGCTGTGCGCGCCGTCGACCGGCAGCGCGACACCGTTGACGAACGATCCCGCATCGCTGGCAAGCAGCAGGAGCGGCGCCGACAATTCATCCATTTCACCGGTCCTTTGCGCTGGCGATTTCGCAACCATTTTTTTGCCGAGGTCACTATCCAGATAGGCGGCAGTCATTTCCGATCGAAAAAAGCCGGGACAAAGAGCGTTGACCCGTATTCCGTACGCTGACCATTCCAGGGCCAGGCATCGCGTGAGCTGGATGACCGCTGCCTTTGACGTCGCGTAGCTGCTATACGCCGGCGCGACACGAAGACCAAGGACCGAAGCCGTATTGACGATGCTGCCTTTTTTGCCCGCTTCGACCAGGCGAGCAGCTGCTTCGATCGCGACTCGTCGAACGCCCTGTACATTGGTTTCTATAACACCGTTCCAGGACGCCTCGTCTGTGTCCAGAGCGAGCCTGCCATCCGCAATTCCGGCGTTGTTCGAAACAATGTCGACGATACCGAATTCCGACGTCGCAAAGTCGAAGGCCTCGCGTACGCTTTTGGCATCGGTAACGTCCAGGGCTACAGCCGCTGCCTGTCCACCATTGGACTGTATGGATTGCACCAACTCGATTAGCCGCTCCTCCCGGCGTGCTGCGACAACCACTTTCGCTCCGCTACCGGCCAATACTCGCGCAAAATGCGTACCTAGTCCGGACGACGCTCCGGTCACAAGCGCAGTGCGCCCATGAAGATCGAACAGCTTTTTGTTACTCACTATTAATCACCATTAAGATCGATTCTCAACACAAATGCTGCGGCAAATACCATTGGCAGGGCAAAGATCACGAATGTCCAGCTGATCGACAATCCTGCACCAAGAAGAAGCCCTGCCGCAATGGGACCGACAATTGCACCGGTACGACCGGCGCCTATAGCCCAGCCGACGCCGGTAGTTCGTATTTCGGTGGGATAGATCCGGGCGGCGACCGCATAAAGGCCCGTAAACGCTCCCTGAACAAAGAACATCAACAAGAATACGAGTACCAGCATGGTCGCTATTCCAACGTTTGCCGACCCATAGGCTATGGCGAAGCCGCTGCCCAGGACCGCAAATACGGCGATAACTCTGGTAAGTCCAAAACGATTCGATATTGCGCCCAACAAAACCCCACCGGCGAAGCCACCCAAGTTCAGGCTGACACCTGCATAAATAGCGTGTTCCAGTTCGAGCCCCGATTCGATCGCGAGCTTGACCACCCAGCTCAGCAGGAAGTAGAGCGTGCCAAAGCTCATAAAAAACGCGCCCCACAAGCTCAACGTAGACTGCCGGAATTCGCCTCGCAGCAACGAACCGACCGACACCGACAACTCGCGCTTTTCTGCCAGGGGCGGTAAAGCCTCCAGCTTGGGCAGCGACATCCTGCCCAGTGTGCGATTGATCTTCCGCAGTGCGTGTTTCGGTTGCTTCGTTATCAGAAACGTCAAAGACTCTGGCAACAACAGCAATACGAGCGGTATCCCCAGCGCCGATGTCACACCGGCAATCACAAACAGGGGCCGCCACCCGTGCTGCGGCAACACATCTGCCGCGACGAATCCCGTAATGATCGCGCCAATCGGATAGCCGGCCATGAGAATCAGGATAAACAGATTGCGGTGCCGGTCTGCAGCAAACTCCGAGACCATCGACGTCATGCTGGCGATCATCGCGCCGATACCGAGACCCGCAACGAAACGCAGGCCAATGAGTTGCGCTATTGAATTGGCGAAGGCTGTGGCGATCATGCCCGTAGAAATCAGCAGCAAACTCAAGAGGATTATGTTGCGACGACCAACGACGTCCGAGTATGGAGAGAGGAATGCTGCGCCGATCGTCATACCAATGAGCGCGGCGCTAAACACGACGCCGAGCGATTGCGGTGTGATCGACCAGTCACTGGAAATTGACGGTGCTGCAAACGAAATCGCCAATACATCCATGCCGTCGAGCATGTTGAGAAAAAAACAGACGGCCAGCACTGTAATCTGCGTAGCGGACAGCTCTGATGAATCGATAAGATCTTCGATATTGCTCAACGTCACTCCGCGTTGCTGGTGCAACCGATTGTAAGCGATTATCCAAAAAAAATACCGTTGACCAAAAAGATCAACGGTATTTCTATTGACTCGAGCAACCAATCACATGATTGGCCGTCGTTTTCTATTTACGGACTAGTTGAAGTTCCAACCAAACTCGAGACCGATAGAGCGTGGTCGCGCGTAGAACGAATCGCTCTGCAACTGTGCGAAGTTGACCAGGTGATCTTCGCCCGTTACGTTGCGGACGACCAAACTGGCTCGCCAATCCGTTTCTTGAGTACCACGCAACAGAATTGAAACGTTGCTGGTGTCATAGGCTGGAATAACCAGCGTATTGAAACCGTTGACCCATTGGTCATCGACTTTCGCATAGTCGCCATGCAAGGTCATCTCCATGCTGTTGCCTAGCGGGAATGTGTAGTCGAGACTCGTTGTCAGACTGTAATCCGGTGCCCAGATCAACTCTCTGCCGTCGTTCGGTCCGCCTTTGACTTCTGTCTTGTTCCGGTCTGCACCAATCCTCCAGTTCAATCTGTCCGTCAGTGCCATACTGAAGTCGAATTCGATACCCATTGCCTCAGCATCACCGAGGTTTTTGTTATAGGTATCGTTCGGCGCCTGTTGAGCCAGGACCGGGTCTTTGAATTCCTGGATCAGATTTTGCCAGTCAATGAAGTAGACGGATGCTGTCAGGGACGCACGGTCGTTAAACAGCGGCGTTTTCATTCCTATTTCCCAGTTCGCAAGAGTATCGCCGTCAAATGTCTTGTTGGCGATCGCAACCGCTAACTGCGCGCGTAACAACGCCTCTCTGTCAGGAGGAGGCCCGGGTAACGCATTGAGCTCGTCGTTAATGCGTTGCTCGGCAAGCGCCCCAAACAGACGGTTAACATTGCCTTGCCTGAATCCTTCAGCGTAGCTGCCGTAAATCAGCAGGTCTTCTTTGGGCCGCCAGGACAGCACCACTTTTGGCGTAAACGGTGTGTCCTCCGCGCCTTCGTCTCTACTAAGCGATTGCTTCATATCGGTGTAGCGACCACCAACCGTAATTTCGAGTTCGTCGGTGATGTCGTAGCTCGCTTCTGCAAATACAGCCCACTCTTTGTAACCATCCGTACCGACCAATGCATTCGGATCTTCCGGGGTAAACAGCGCGTCCAGGGTTGCCTGATGTTCCTCGCGACCTGGCTTGGTTACCGCTTGCAGATAGAAGTCGTACAGATCATCGCTGTCTTTGTAGAACGCTCCCACCGTGTAACGGAACCGCTTCTCACCAGGCGACACCAGTCGGAACTCTTGCACGGTGCGTTCGGTGATGACACGATTTCTGTTGAGAATAGACTCTAACGTGTTGATATCGGTAGGCCAGTTCAGCGATGTGTTAAAGCTGAACACCAGGTCGATCAGCTGTATGAGCTGCCTCGAATACTCATGAAAAAACAACATGTCTCGTTCCGAGTAGGAAGTCGACGATGTCAGCGTGCCAAATCCTAGATCGACGTCTGCGATGAGATTGAAAATATCGGATGTATCGCTCGAATGTGGTGGATTGCCTGGCGTACGGCCACTGTCGTTAACATAGTCCTGGTTCGAACGCTGGATGCCGTTGGCTTCCTGATCAACGTGATAAAAGCTGCCCTCGATAGAGACTCTATCGTTCGGGGTGTAAAGGAAGCTGGCACGTCCACCGCTTGCTTCACCATCGTTGAAATCCTTCTCCGCTGGCACCAGGTTGTCAATATATCCGGCTCTGGACGTGTCAAAAACGTTGAAGCGCACAGCGAGTTTGTTTTCGATAAGGGGCACGTTGATGGTGGCATCCACTCGGTGCCCGTTGTCACTGGATTCTTCGATCGTGCTGTAGCCAACAGTGAAGTTCGCATCAAACGCAGTGGAATCCGGCTTGTTAAAAATGTAGCGCAACGCGCCGCCCTGAGAGCCCTCACCAAATAACGTGCCCTGCGGCCCTTTCAACACCTCTACGCGCTGAACATCGAACAGCGTGCTGTTCATCTGCACGGACGAACCGACGCTGGACGTTATTGGCACCTCACCCAGGTAAACACCGATCGCAGACGCAGTAATCGACAATGGTGACTCGCCAGTCTGTGACGTGATACCACGGACGGCGTAACGATTATTCCCCGACGCGGCCTCAGTCATATTCAAACCGGGAACGTACTGGAACAGATCGGACATATCGGCCGCACCTGTATCCTCGATCAGCTGATTGGACAGCACCGAAATCGACAGCGCAGTGTCCATCAGTTTGGTAGAGCGCCGCGTTGCGGTGACCGTGATTTCCTCGAGATCATCGGCGGCCAGTACGGCCACCTCTGGGAGGCCTGTTGCCAAAAGGACAACAGAAATCGTCAACGCGCGGAAGTTATTTCCAGAAAAAATCATGGTTGCGTACCTCCCCTGGGTCGCAAGGCAGTCGGGTCCACTTGGTCGCGTATTGCGGTACTCGACAGCGATCTTCTAAATGAGAATGAATCTCAAACTTGAACTCACTTCAAGTTTTTCAAGAGAACAATCACATTTTCATTTTTCCTTGTCAAGTGAAGCTGGTTCTACTATTAGAGGCGGAAAAGGTTTCTATTCTTCGCGTACCTCGGTACGATCTACTTAAACTTAGTTCAAAAAGTAATCTTTGGGGCGCGATAAAATGAAAAAAACTGTTCTTCTGTTATTAGTAGCGTTTGCGGCTCCTTGTGTCGCCCAGCAGGACGAAGAGCCCGCCCCCTTGCAGTTACCCGACTTCAGCGCAATGATTGCAACGCTTGCAGAAGACGACATCGGCTTGATGGCCAGATTCCATTTCGCGACGGGAACGCTAGACTTCGACAAATCACGCGAGTTTTACCGCGAACTGGGGTACACAGAGGGCCAGGGTGGCTTTCCGCTGACCAATACACACCAGATGGCGCGCGCACTCGGCATGTTTGACGTTTGCCAATATGAACTCGTGAAGGGCGAGGTCCTTGCGCTGCCGGGAAGCCTGAATGCCGCAAATGTCGATCTGCTGCAATTCAAAATCCCATACAACGACGAGCCACCGTACGAATTGCCGAATCACCTGGGCATGGCGTATGCCGCCTTGTTGACGACCAATCTCGCTAGCGACGTTGCCTACCTGAAGTCGATAGACGTCGAATTTTTGTCTGATCCCTATGGAATCCCTGGCGACCGATTCGCTTTTTTCCGATCTCCGGAGGGGATTCTTTTCAAGCTTATGGAAACAGCTACCCCACACGGTGACCCGGAGGCAAATATGCACCTCAAGGGTATGCCGTACATAGGAATAAATGTCAGCGATTTCGAAAAGTCGCTGGCGTTCTACGAGAAACTGGGCTACACGAATTCCAAGCCGTTGCCGGCAACCGGCACGATCGAAGAGGCGCGTGCCTACGGACTGGACAAATCATTTAAGGTCAAGGGTGCCGATGTCTCGCTGGGGCGTGGCGACAACCACGTGTTGCGACTGACGCAGTGGATCGAACCCTACGATGCGGATCCTTCCTATGCACCGCCCATCAATCATATCGGCGTCAACCGCATTGCGCTTCTGGTCCCCGATTTGGACCGCGCGGTCGAAATACTGAAAGCTCAGGACGTACCGTTTCTCTCCGAGATTGCGCCGTGCTGTTCGGGCACAGCGGACGATGAATTCGGTATTGTGCACGCGCTTGACCCGGATGGCGTGTTTCTGGAGTTGGTTGGTGCCATCAAGAAACGCAAACTCGAACCGCAACCTGAGGGATGTCCGCCGCTTGAAATCAAGATGCCTGAATAAGCGGACATCAGTATGCGCGTAGGTTCTTTCTTCAAGGTCATTGGCAAAATTCTCCTGGGGCTGCTGGCCCTGCTGGTCATTGCCGCCATATTCATAGCAATCAAACCCGCTTACACCAACGCAGTGCAAATAGATTTCACGCGCCACCTCGGGACATACGCGCAAGAAAGCAGCGATCCGGTCGTTGTTGATGAGTCGTTTTTTGGCGTCCCGGGAAGCGCCAGAATAATTGCGACTGATTTCGGCGAGGCGACCTCTGCGGTCGTCGTACTCAATGGTACGGAGATTTCGATCAGGGCCAGTGATGGCAAGGGCCCGGTGGAAACCCCGGTGGAATTGCTTGCAAACAACACGCTTTCACTGACATTGAGCGGCTCGCCAGGTAGTGCATTGCAACTGCGCGTCAAGCAGCTTGCCGACGTAGAGATGCACGTCGAATCCCGCGTCCACTTCAATACGAACGTCAGTAACTTCGTTGCTGCTCGAGAATTCTACGGCAAGCTCGGCTTTACTACGCTAACCGGTTTTCCTGACACCAATACCGTCGAAATGGCACAAGCTATCGGTATTGAAACGCCCACAGACTACGACGGCTCACAAGGCGATCATGCGGGCGGTTACCTGCTCCACGGCGAACTGATCGGGGTGAACGGACTTAAGGGAGGCGTCATCGACCTCATCGAGTTCACTGTCCCGAGAGACGACGAACCACCCTACTCCCGGATTAACCATCTGGGAATGGCCAAAGCCGCCATGTTCACTACGGATATCGCCGCCGACTACGAGTACATGAAAAAAATTGGCGTTGACTTCTTATCTGCACCAGCAACGCGTTCTGATGGCACAACGTTCGCCATATTTGCAGATCAGGACGGTACCTTTTACGAGTTGATCGAGGTCGATGGAGAACATGACGAGACCGAGACAACCAATATCGTTGCTCTTGGCCACATCACCGTGAACGCCAGCGACTTCGAGCGATCCAGCGCCTGGTATCAACTCATGGGATACGACGTTGCGGAGACCATCACCGCGACAGATTCACCGCAAGTTGCAAACGCCATGGGTCTTGGTGAAAGCTTTGAACGCAATGGCGCAATGCTCGTGCACCGTAACGACAGTTCGGCGATTGAATTGGTGCAATGGATTACCCCTTTCGATTCAGATCGACCTTACGACATTCCGGTCAATCATCTGGGGATACATCGCACAGCATTCGCGACCAATGATATTGCCGCTGACGTCGCTACCCTCAAAGCGCAGGGCATACAGTTTGTATCCGAGATCACGCCCTGTTGTTCGGGGCCTGACTCATCAAGCAGTATCGTGGCCTTCTACGATCCTGACGGCGTCATCGTTGAGCTTGTCCAGCAACCCGCTTATCTCGGTGCGATCTTCTCCATCCTGCGGTGGCTATCTGGCTGAGCGCATGCTGGCTCGATGCGGTTATTTCGTACACCACTTCGAGCGTAGTGCATACAGGGTTGCGAAAAGCACTGTCAATACCGCGTGAATGACCGTGCCAGCCTGCTGGCCTTCCGACGTCACCAACGCCACGAATATGCAGATGTGAAAGGTGAGAAGAATTCCCAGCACTGAACTGACCGCTTTATAGTCGGACCGGTTGGGCCATATCCAGAATATTGAAGACGCTATGGCGAGTGCCCCGAAGCCATAAATTTTTGCCCACATGGCGGCAGCGGCCTGGTCTGCGGGGAACATGTTTTCGGGAGCACTGATTAGAGTGAACGCAGCAAACGCTTCAATCAGTAAATTCAGCACAAGCACACCAATAAAGAACTTTTTCATATCGCACGTACCTTGTAAGAGGCGCCGCAGAAAAGTGCTTCGCAGGCGCAGGAGCAGATTCGACTATTTCGCCGGTAATGGTATATTTGAACGAAGTTCAAGTATATTACTTTCTTTGGTGGCGCTGTAGGCGTTTCCTGAGCTAATCAATTCAGTAGGATTCCGAATGAAGAATTCAGCTTGTATCGCGGCATTGACGATATTGTGTTCGATCGTCTCGGCAGCGCACGCAGATGCCGAATGTAGCGCCGTTGCCGGCACCAGCGATTTTTACACACAAGGCTGGGGCTATAACGTCGGCAACGAACGGTATCAACAGCGCACGACGATCAACAAAGACAACGTAGCGGATCTTGAATTGAAATGGGCGTTCGCGCTCGACGGAGACATGAGTCCGCATTCCTATCCGGTGGTATCGGAAGACACTATTTTCATAGGCACTCAGGCTGGGAAGCTGTACGCACTCGATAGAACCACGGGCTGTACGCGATGGAGCTACGATGCCGGCGACAAGATCCGAACCCCTGTAACTCACGGCACCCTGCCTGAAGAATCTGGCGGACAGGCTCTTTTGTTCTTCGGAACGATTGACGGCGAGACGCATGCGATCAATGCGAGCAACGGGGAAATGCAGTGGGTCACAGACATCACCGAGCACTCTATGACCATGCTGACGGGCTCGCCCCTGTATCACGATGGCCGTCTGTACGTTCCGGTTTCGTCAACCGAGCTCATCTTCGCGGTATTGCCCTGGTACGGCTGTTGCACATTTCGGGGCTCACTGATCGCACTGAATGCTGCAAACGGGGAAGTCGATTGGCGAACGTACACAGTCAGCGAAGAACCTGCCATCACACGGACGCATACGTTATTCGTCCAGAACTGGGGACCTTCAGGCGCACCGGTCTGGTCATCCCCGATGATCGATGAAAAACGTCGGCTTGTACTCGTAGGCACGGGCGAAAACTACTCATCTCCGGCAAGTGACATGAGCGACGCAATCATCGCAATGGACATCGATTCCGGCAAAGTTCGCTGGGCACAGCAATACCTCGCAAAAGACGCTTTTAACGTTGGCTGTGCAGTCCCGGGACACCCGAATTGTCCCGAGGAGAAAGGGCCGGATCTGGATTTTGGTGCACCGCCGATATTGACTCAAACCAGTGACGGCGACGACATCGTGCTGGCCGGCCAGAAGTCCGGTGGCGTCTACGCTTTGCGTCCCGACAACGGAGAGCGTATCTGGGAACGTGTTTTCGGGCGTGGCGGCCTGCTCGGCGGCATCCACTGGGGAATGGCCGTCAACCCGACGAAATCGCTGCTGTTCGTGCCTATAAATGACATGCAGTTGTTTTATTGGATATCCGAAGGTGAATCCAAGCCAGGATTGCACGCGCTCGACGTCGCGACGGGCGAAATTCGCTGGTCCACTCCGATGCAGGATACCTGTGGTGACCGGACGCCCTGTAATTCCGGCTTGTCGGCCGCAATCGCAGCAACGCCGGATCTCGTGTTTGCCGGCGCGCTCGACGGCCATATTCGCGCCTACGATGCCAGCACCGGATCGATCGTCTGGGACTTCGATACCTGGGGGGAGTATGAAGCAAGCAATGCTCAACTCGCTGTCGGCGGGACGATCGATGTGCACGGCCCGATGATTGCTGGCGACATGATGTTCATTCAAAGCGGCTATGCTAGCCAAAGTCTGAAAGGCGGTAACGCGTTGCTCGCTTTCGGCCTGTCGGAGGCAGGAAAATGACCTCTGACAACACCCTCGCGACCCGCCGGCGCCGATTTAGCGCCGCATTGCTGGACTTTCTGCTTGTTGGATTGGTTGCATTTATCGCCTTGTGGCCTCTGGGCATTTTTGAACACGAACGTGCTTACGAATCCGTTCAATTTGTTATACGACTACTCTCGCTGCTGGCCGGCAGCTACTTGCTCGTCAACGGCTGGAGCCTCCTTAAACGTGGCCAGACGATCGGTAAGAGAATGACGGGAATTCGAATCGTCGGACATTCCGACGGTCAGTTGCTGCCCCTCTGGACCTTGTTGGCCCGTGCATTCTCGGTACTCGTCGTAATCGCGATTCCATACGTTGGGATACTTGCAATTCTCGATGTCTTGTTCATTTTCACGCCGCAGCGGCGTTGCCTACACGACTACCTGGTCGGATCTGCTGTGCACCGGATTGCGACGAGCAACACGTAGAGCACAGCCTGTTTGGGCCGAACACCAAGAAAATTTTGCGGAGATCGTCAATGTTTGAAAACAGATGTGTAAATGCAGCGATCGTACTTATGGCGGTCTGCGCATTGCCGTTCGCCATAGCGGCTGACGAGGACCCGAAGGTCGGCGTTGTAAAAAGTTATATCAGCGCCCTGAACGCGTCTGATATCGACGTCATTAAGGCAATGTACGCAATTGATGCGACAGCGGAAGATCCGGTTGGCGGAGAGGTGCTGCGAGGTCATGATGCTGTGGTCGCACTTTACGCTGACGGCGCTTTCAAGAACGAACTCAGGGCCGAACTCACAGGTCCCGTCCGTGTTGCCGGAGATTCCGCGGCGTTCTCACTCAACGTTTATGCCAATGGAATGAAGATGGAAGTTATCGATGTGTTTCGATTTAACGAAGAAAACAAAGTGACATCGTTAAAGGCCTACTGGTCGTTCGCGAATGTCACTCCTATGCACCCGCCGACGGGCAACGACGAGTAGCCAGTCCAAAGGGCCTTTTTCAGCAATTCGTCAGTCTGCCAGACCGAGCACCACGAGCGCATTACCCGGAATATGCAGGTTGTACCCATAGCCCGCGTTTACATACATCATCCCGTGTGCCACCAGCACGCCGCCACCGCTGAATGCTCCACCCGTGGCCTCCTCGCCAGAAACAGTTTGATATTTGCGAAGCATGTTCATCTCCCACAGGACAGAGCCGTCCTCGCGTGAATAAATTCGGACGCGGCCATCCAGATGGCCGGCAACAACCGCACCGGGGATCGCCGTAATTGCCTGAGACACGCCGGGTGTACAGAATGGCAGATCGCCACAAACATCGGTTGGCGCCGGAGCAGACCACAATATGTCACCGTTCCTGGCATCCACCGAGTACACCCCTGGCCTGGCGGGCATCGTCCACTTGTATCGTTGTTCATCATTCGGAAAATTCAGATCGTTTATGGGTACATAAACACTATGCCCCTCGGCGGCAATACCGAAATGTACGCCGCCCTGAATGCCACCTCTGCCGACGGGTGTTCTCCAGAGCGTTTGGCCGGAGCCGGGATCAATGCCGACCGCGTGCCCGGATTTCTGTCCACCGACCACCACGTCTCTGCCATCGCCAAGTTCTACCAGGATCGGATTTGAACCGAAATCGTAGTCCGGACCGTTCTCTTCCGGGCAATTCGAATTGTCTATGCCCGGAAATCCGAAAAAGCACGCAACGTTCCACGCATCCTGCCCGGTTTGTTGACTGACCCAGACCTTGTCACCGGTATCGATGTCAAAGGCGATAATCGCGTCGGAATTGCCGTCCGCCGGCGATGAATAGTTTTCGCCAGTCCCGACGTATATTTGACCGCGCTTCATATCTATGGTCGGACTTGACCATATCGGCGCTCCCGACGGTGCCAGAATCCTCGTCCCAATCTTAGTCTCGCCCACCGGCTCGGGCGCTGTGTCGGTCGTATATGCCTTCCAGTATTGCTCGCCCGTCGCCGCATCCAATGACAGCAAGGCGCCGCGAAAAGTACAACACTCGTACGCGCCATTGCCGGCGGCGACTACCTCGAGCGAGGATACGGGAACGTAAATGCGCCCCTTATAAATTGATGGTGTTCCTGTCAGCGTTGCGTCGCGATGGTCATCGGCACGAACCTTCCAGCGAAGTTCGCCGGTTCTTGCACTCACCGCGTAGACATTTGCCAGCATATCGCCAAAGTAAAGCAACGGATCGACCAGATCATCGTCGACCGACCAGGAACTGATCACGACGCCTGTGCGAACTTCGGCCGTCGCATTGTATTTCCAGCGCAGGCATCCCGTTGTTGCATCCAGCGCCCAGACGGTACCGTCCTGACTACCGACGTATATTGCCCCACCACCGTAAATCGGCTCCGAGCGTGCCTGAAACGCATTGGGATAGGCGAACGACCACTTCACTTCCAGTTGAGCGACGTTATCAGCGGTCAATCCGCCGGATTCCTCAGGCTGAAAACGAGTGTTTTTCAGATCCACGCCCCACCCGCGAGAAACAGGAATCAACGCTGGATCAAATCCATGCTGCGCATCGCACATCGGCGGCAATGCGGGTTCAACCTCATCACCCAGGCTCTTGCCACTGAGATATTCGGCGATCGACTGACGTTCTGCTGCGGACAATGTGGCAGCCTGGTCACGCATTGCTCCGTCATTCAGAACGGCAAGGATACTCTGTGGCGTCAACGCAGCAATAAATGTGCGGCTGGGTGCCTTATAGAACGGCTGATCATGGCAACTTGAGCAATTGGTTTCATACAGCGATTCGCCCGGATGCGGCGGCTCCTCGGCGGCGTGAACAATTGTAGAAAGGTGGAGTGCTGAGAGCACCGCTGCTAGCACAAAAGGTAGTCGCATCGTCGTCAATCTATTCCACTCTTAAGAAGGCCTGACAACGAATGTTGATGAGGCGAAAAAGTCCCGCAGCAGGCTAACACGTTTTTTTGTACTAAATTCAAAAATTGGTCTATTATCGACTGGTAGTCAAAAAATCCTGGGGGATTAAACAATGAACGAATTGAATACCGCCAAGCTCCTGTGTCTATTGGCGTTGCTGGCAGCTGTGCCAGTAGCGGTGGCGCAAGACGCCGACGCGCAAGATGAAAATACCGCCGTCGCTCTGGAGGAAATAATGGTTACCGCCTCGCGACGGCGCGAGACCGACATCCTAAGCACTCCCGTTGCCATGACGATGCTATCTGATGAGGACGTTGAAGCTTATGCAATGCGCGATCTCAACGATATTGCGCACTTTGTTCCTGGCCTTTCCTCTGGCACGGTTTCCGCGTTCAAGTCTGCACAATTTGCCATGCGCGGCGTGTCCGAGACGACGATTATTCTCTACAAAGAATCGCCGGTCGGGGTCACGATCGACGATTTTGTGGTGCCGCACATCCAGACGTCCAACCTGGAGATGTTCGACATTGAGGCCGTCGAAGTCTTGCGCGGACCCCAGGGTACGCTGTTCGGCAAGAACACGACCGGCGGCGCCATCAACGTACGCACGAAACGACCGGTTCTTGGAGAGACTAGCGTCGAGGTCAAAGGGCATTTTGGAGATTTCGGAACGACGAAAGGCAATCTCGCCGTCAACTTCGGCAATGACACTACGGCGTTTCGGTTTTCCGGAATGTATTTGAAGTCCGACGGTTACTACAAGAACACGGCCACCTACGGTCCGCTCGGCACCCCTGTTCCTGTCGATTCGGCGTTTGCTGGTCTGTCCGGTGCAGGCGACGGTCGCGATCTCGGTGGTGACGATGTGTTTTCCGGACGCGCCAAGTTCTTGTACGCGCCGAATGACAATCTCAATCTCTTGTTTCAATACGAGATCGTTCGTGACAAGGGTGATACGCCGCCTATCGTCCATGAGTCGAGACCGGGATACCTGTTTCCTCTGTGGGGCTACCACCCGGCAACGGGCGATCCGCTCGACGGCGCCGGCAATACCTTGCGCGACGATGCGGGCCTGAAATTGACGAGCGGCCATCGCGTCGATATCGACGGTATTTATCTGAACGGTGACTATGATTTCGGCAGCCACACGCTGTTCTTCAATCTGGGTTCTCGTGACCAGGAGTCGAGGCTGCCCAGCAGCTACACGGGCACAACCGGACCACAATCTCTTTTCGACGCTACACGTGACGACAACCGCGAAACGCGACAAGCCGAATTCCGCCTGGTATCCAATACAGACACTGCGTTTGAGTACGTCGTCGGCGGTTTTTATCAGGAGGACGAAACCGAGTTTTGCGTACTGCAAGTCGTTGGCTTCCTGGACAATTTCTTCCTGGGTACACCTCCGGCGTTCTTCAACGACAATCCGTTGATTCTGTGCAACCGGCAAGACGCCGATGCTGTTGCCTTCTTCGTCGATGGCAGCTACCAGGCCACAGACAGACTGAGTATTTCGGCCGGTGTGCGTTATACGCGTGAGACCAAAGACTGGGCGGGCCGGCCTCGCGTGAACCTGTTCGTACTGGATGGTGCACCGACGCTTGCCGATCTGGGTGAGCCGGTCAATGCCGCCGATTTCGGCAGGTTTCCAACGGGTGTTGTTCGAAACAGCAAAAGCTGGTCCGAACCGACGTATCGCCTGAATGCGAGCTACGATTTCAGCGAAGACACAATGGGATTTGCGACCTACTCACGTGGCTTTAAGAGTGGCGGATACAACGACCAGCTTGGCACTCAGCTGAATCCGATTACGGACCTGGCAGCGGAGCCTACCGACCCCGAAATTGCCGATTCGTTTGAGTTTGGTGTTAAGTCATCGTTAGCGGATGGGCGCGCCAGCGTGGCGGTCAACGCGTATTTTGTCGAGTACACCGACGCACAACGTACCTTCAATGTCTCGTTCCCGGGCGGCGGCCAGGAGACGCTGTTTTTCAATGCCGCGGAAATGACCGTCAAGGGAGTTGAGTTCGAGGGTTCCCTTGCCGTAACGGATCGTTTTCTGTTGCGCAGCAGTTTTTCCTGGATGGACGCAGAGTTCGACAAATTTGAAGCCGATACCAATTTTGATGGCGTGATTGACATCGACCTGAGCGGTCAGCCCGTCACGCGGGCTCCGGAATTGATGGCTAC
>JAVJHY011179266.1:1787-14858 GCA_035593235.1 Phascolosoma agassizii | reverse complement strand
AAGCGGTGAAAGTTGCATATAAAATTGCAGAAAAGGGTGATGCAGTTTTGTTGTCTCCTGCATGTGCAAGTTTTGATTTGTTTGAGAATTATGAAGATAGAGGTCGTCAATTTAAAGAGGCGGTAAGAAACTTATAAAAGAAAAAGTGCAAACACTATTTAAAAACATAAAAGGAGATCGATTAATTTGGGCAATTGCTGCTTTACTAGCAATTTTCTCATTCCTTCCTGTGTATAGTGCTGCAAGTAATTTAGCTTACGTTGGTGGTTCTGGAAATACTTTTGGGTTTTTTGTTAAACATTTTATGCATCTGGCTTAAATGAATCTTGATTGTGTCTGTTAATTCATGATCTTTTGCATACCACTCGATAGCCTTTACCGCACCAGCAATGGGTAGCCGATGGAGAGTGAAGAATTGGTCCCCCATAGCTGCTAAAATAAATTCTTGCAAAATAACTATGTCATCTCCAGCAAGAGCTAACTTACGCCTGAGCAATGTGCGCAACACGAGTTCTAAGCACTCATACGTATGGCGATACTCACAAAACACCTTATCATTAAAATAATCTTCCCTGTCATTTTTCAAAGCAATCATGTTTTGCTGAAGCGGACTAAGCCGTGAAACTAAAGCTATAACCATCAAACGCAAATCTGCGCAGTCCAGATCCGAATTTATCCTGCCCGCTTCACAGTCCGTTATCTTAAAATCATATAAGCGCGTTTGGTTTTTCACATCCTGGAGATAGGCGTCGATTAGGTTAAATGACCTATCAACAGTCTCATATGCAATTGATGCGTCGGTATCTTCGGCAGGAGAGTTTGGTGAAAAAGTAGCAGACTTGAGTCGAGCTAAAATGCTATGCATGGTTTAAGCTAACCTCCGACCAGAGGAATAAGTTTTAAGAAAGATACAACCGTTTTAGGGGTAACAAAAATTTCCTCTTCGAGGCTTTCAGCTTGGCGATCATTTATAACAACAATTAGAGATGAGGTACCGAAGGCAGCAAGTGTTTTTTTGTATTGTGCCTCGCGATTAACTTTCTTATTTGTCCTAAGCTTAAATCCATTGAGTTCTTGTTCTGATTCCAATGGCTGAACCAGACCTCTGAACATATCCGGCGCATTCTTATTGTAATTATCTACTTCCTCAAAAACACGCCTTTTAATCAATTCGCCAATGGTGATCTTTTCACTTAGCACTACGAGTTCAAACTCCATAGTAACTTCACCAGAACTCGTTTCATCACGTATTTTGAGAGCTGTAGACATGTTAACATATGTCCTATAAGTTAGTATTTTCCATAATATAGTTCCTTTAGGCAGAGCATAATAGAGAACACAATTAAGATACTCTTCCGTGACTACCAACAGCCATATTATAGCAAATGCAGATTTATATTGCCAACAGCCGCTTAAGAATTGTTATAGAATCTAATATCAATAGCTTGAATGTTAACCTCTTTTTTGCGAGTTTTTTTCCAAGAATAGTCACAATATCGGTTATTTGCCGCATAATGCCTAGAAGTGTTCCGATTCTATATAGCAGATAACAAATAGGTGATTGAGGTTTAGGTAAGTTGGAGTTAGCGCATGGTAACTATCAGTTTCTTTAAGCGAACTAAAGTCTAATAGAAAAGAATCTTTTTGTTTCAGGACTTATCGGTGGTAGGTATAAACGTATTGAAGCTAACGGGACCTCCCATGCACCAAAACAACAGAATGATCGCCAAACAGAATGTAGGAGAAGAAATCTCATGCCTAATAAACAGTTATTTATGATTTGTGATTTACTCGGATTTAAGGAATTTGTTTGTAACTACACTGGCGATATTAAATCACTGGGGAATGATTATTTAAAGGTAACTGCTGCCGCCATTATGGCACACGGCTACGACGATGATACAAATCAATTCGACGCATCAATCATTACTTTTTCAGACACATTTTGTTACGTATCGCCATCCGAAATGCCCGCAAAGAGATTCATTCGTACAGCTTCTTTGTTATTATATAACTCAATAATAAATGATGATCCGTTTTTGCCGGTAAGGGGAGCAATTGGATATGGAGAGATTATATTTGAAAAGAACAAGGAGCTACTTAAAGATGATTCTCTGAGAGTGCCAATCGTACTAGGCAAGCCGCTAGTCGAAGCACACATCTTAGAGCAGCAACAGAATTGGATTGGAATATCAACGGTTCCCACTCAAATTGACGAATTTGAGAAAGAGCAAGCAGATACATTTAATGAAATTGTCGAGGAGAAATATTTAGTAAAATACGATGTCCCATGTAAAGGAAAAACTGTTACAACCAATGCTGTGAATTTTGCGAGCGATAGCATCAAACTATCGAAAATGATTAAACGATGCAAAAGCATAGGCGACAAACAAAAAAGATGTTCCAACATTAAGCTAAAATACAAGAATACCATTCGATACATGGAATATTTAGCTCAACATGAAATGTTTTTCCCTCGCAAGTAGCATGACATCCGTTAAAAATAATTGATGCAGAAGAAAGTGGTACATGGCAACTCTTTGCTATGCTCCTATTACATTAAGACAATATCAGTAACTAATTACCGATATCCTCACACCCCACCCTCAATGACACTTGTTAATGTCAATTATGCTGCTGAACAAGAAATTTCATAAAAGTACGCAACACTTTGCCCATTATGTTCGACAATGGAAGTAGGAATCATATCTTCTGTTTGCAGTTAATGTTGGAGAACATAATAATGCCCCGTATGCGGCGTTACATTAAGTCAAAAACACTTTATGAAGTGAGTTTTCGTGCTAAGAGCACATTGCCGTTTTGTTGTACACAATACATGGAGCTGTTAATAAATAGCGCACTTTCTCGTGTACAGCGTGACGACAAGGTAATACTTCACCACTACCTATTCGAAGGGAGCCACCCGCATATTATCTGTACTGCTCGAGACGCTGAACAGTGTCATCGGTTTTATGGGCAACTAAAAAAGCAGCTCACTGAATCCATTAAACGCCTGTTGGGATTAGAGCAGCTAAATCTGTGGGAGAACAGAGCTTCTGTTGTCGAGATACCAACTCTTGAGGACGCCATTAATAGCATTGGATACCTATATTCAAACCCGTCAAATGATGACTTAACGGAGAGCATTGAGGGATATCCAGGTGTTAGTTCCTGGCAAGCAAATACAGAAGCTACATTGTTAGACGATTGTATAATGTCTGAACATCCTTGGATACAACAGCCAATGATTCCCATTCTTCCTAAAAATGCACTCACTTTTAAGCAAGATAAGTTCTTTAGTGAGAAGATGCTATCTCTTTCGAATAAAAAGCATGTGCTGAAGGTTTATAATAATTCGTGGATTAAATTGTTTGTTAGTAATCCTAGTGCTGAAGAAGTTGAGAGTATTAGAACAAGGGTAATGACAAACCTTAGAGAGCGCGAGGCGAAAAATGCAGAGCGAAGGGCAGAGACAGGTAAAAAGCTTCTGGGGGCTAAGAAGCTTAAGACGCAGGCATTGTTAAAATCGCATACTCCGAAAAAGAAGGGACGAAAAATCTTCGTCAAAACGATGTATAGGGAAGTGAGGTTAAGAATTACCAAGGAAATGCAGATTATAGATGCACTGTGCAGAACTGCCTACGAGCAATGGAAGGTAGGAGTATTCAAAACCCCATGGCCTCCTGGAAGTTTTCCTGCTCCGCTTCCGCACCAGGCGAATGCGTTGGCGTAATATATTAGAATACTAGTTTTCGAAGCTAGTTGTAGATAGCTTTGCCTAACGCTGTGAAAAACAATCTATTCGACCCCAATTGCCACTACAAATACTCATTTCTCGGTAACTGATAGGTCTGTTGGTCTGTTTTGGTTCAATTCGTTGTTAATATGCGTTCCTAATATGAGTAGAATAGTGTTTACATATATGCGCATTACATGTACGTTTACGACTTGGCATGTACCAATTGCTGCGGCCTTATTTTGTTCACTGTCATTTCCTGTGCTAAACCCGTAAATTGGGTAGGTCGCCCAGAAAATGCCCTACTAGAAGAATGGGGTATGCCGGATCAGGTGCTTAACCCTAAGCAGGGTGGCTCTATTTGGGTGTATACACGCCAAGAGCAATACTACACTCCACCACGTCAGTCCTCAGTGCCAGAATTTAAGCCACGACCTAACTTCTCTGCTGGAGAGAATATCGTAGCAGCGTTTGCGTCAGGTGCAGCAAGAGGCCTTAGTAGCCGTCCCGGAAAAACAACCGTTACTACAACGCAAAATCTATTCTGGCTAAACAGCGACGGAATAATTTACAAGAGGACAACAGCGGACAGATAATCCTTAACCCAAAAGAAGTTATTAATTATTAATTACTTCAAAGAACCCGACAGAGTCTGAGGTTTCTGGTGCCATTATAAAAAATCGAAGCAACTTCTAGAGGAACTTTTTGAAATTAACATCAAGATATTCAAAGACAGCGGATGAATTTTTGAAAATGTGATACTTGTGGATGGGTAATAGTAGGACCTGTGCGGGGGGTGCCGGGCAACCGGCATTCCTACCGCAATTTGTTTCTAAAGTTAATTAAGAACCATCCCTAATTCTAATATGTGTTCGTAACATGAGTAGAATAATGCTTGTGAAAATGTTAAAGATATGTCCGTTAAGATCTGGTTTGTACCAATTGCTTGCTGCTGGTACCAATTGCCGCGGAGCGGGAACTGCGGGTGGAACGAGCCCTTGATAACGGCTTCCGTCAAGGGGGAGCGCGCACTGCCATATTGAGAACTGCGATGTACCAATCGCCGCCGGGTTTTACTAAAGGGTTATCCCCGATGTCGATTCATATAAATTTATTGGGAACTGTGGTATGTTGCTGTGTATATTTGGCAATTGTTGGGAGTGATTCCCCCAAGAAGGAATTCTTTTGCACATTAAATTCCTAAACATCTTTGCCGATAAAAAATTTGGTCATAGCTGGATCATAGTTTAGGAAACAACGAGCTTGAAACTTGAAAAGTGGGAAATTGATGCGACTCTAACAAGGGATCTGTTTTGCTCTCTCATATTTAGTATCTGTGTCTCTTGTATTCCCTTTTTCCATTTTGGCATTAATGCTTGGACTGTTGCTACTTTTATTATTTCCTTTGGGGGCGCCTATCTCTTTCTCAATTGGGCTAGAAGGCCGTATCTGCGCTGGGCAGGAATCATAATATTATACTTAATTGATTCCAATAGTCAGCTTCGAATAATAGATTCTTTATACCTTACATGTAGGGCTTTATTTGAAAAATACTTTAAAATCTCAATTGTAGATCCTTCAACGCTCAAATCACCCAATATAGATTTTTACCTATCCATTCTTGCAGGTTTTTTAATTCTAGCTGAGCTCATCCGAGAAACTTTTACGTTAAGATTTCAGAAACATCCTTTACGTATCTCAACCGAAAAAAAATATGCTCTCGATAAAGACGACTTAACGTCTAGAGATTTTCAACTTCAATCAGCGACACATTTAGAAAATCGTACATCCAATATCTTGAATAAGATTCAGGACCTTTTAGATGAACTTGAATACGATGAAGCTTTTCAACTCTTTGATAATGCTTTGCCATGGATTGAACAGCATTCAGGCAGTTTTTCTAAAGAAAAACGTGAGGAATGTATTGTTCGAATCGCAGAAATTGGAGCATCAAAAGAACATTTTTTGCAAGAAACAGAAGGCCACTCGGACTACAAATTTTCCAGTGATCTTTTAGACAAGATTAAAGAAAATTCTAATGAATAAAGAAGAAGTAAAAAATAGAGCCAATGCTTTAAAAGCTTATATCAAAGCTCAAGAAGATGGGGTGGATGTAGGGTTAAAGCTCCTATCCGATAAAGACGATCCTTTCAGCATTTCAAAAACGCTATCCCTACTTATTAAGGCGGAAAGATTTCAAGAAGCAGCAAATCTGGTAAGAACAAAAAAGCCTCATTCAAAATGGTGCGATATAGCAGTATATGCACTGACCAGAAATGGTGAAATTAAAGAAGCGCTTCAAGTAATAGATGCAATAAGAGATGAAATATCTGAGACTAAGTTAAAGCGCTGTCTGATATGGTTTGCAGATGCCGCTGTTGCATTAGTGACTACGAAGTATAGATTTCAGCGGCCCATACTACCATCCGATCTTAGTGATTTAGATAAGAACTTACTTTCCCAAGCTTTAACTTCAATCGAAGAAACCATTGGTAAAAGCAAACACATTGAATCTGAACTGGAAAAACTTGCCGCTGAAATTGCTCTGAGGTGCTGCGCATACACCAACTCTAAAGAAAATACTGAGAAATATTTAACGCTTCTCTTGCAAGTCCAACCGATTCCTTTAAGCGTAGTTCGACTTTTAGCTTCGGGGGTATTATCGACTGGCAGGGATTCACTAAAGTTAGAGGAGCTACCAGACAGAATACGCCAAGAACATCCAGAATCTATTGAAGCTAATTTAATGGCATCAGTCATAGAAAGTGAGTTCCTTAATAAATCAGATGAAGCGTTCCTGTGCGCTGAAAAGCTTTTAGCCAAAGTGACCACAGAAGAAGAACGGTTAATGCTTTCTACGGCTTTAATCTCTCTTGCGAAGGAAAAATATCTAGAAAATGCTCTTCAAGGAATAATCAAGCTTTTGGGAGAAAAACATGATCTCACATTGAAAGCAAAGGCTGCTTGTTTGGTAACTACAAACAACTTAAAAGAAGCGAAAGAAATAATTGAGCGAATAGAAATTAAGGACGGACTTTGGTTTCAGTTAAAATCTAGATTGGAGAATAAGCTAGGTAACAAGAAAGTTGCTGCCGAATTAATGCTCAAGGCCTATGAGGCTATTCGCCATCCAATGGTTCTTAACGAAGCTGCCCGATTAAAATTTGAAACACAGGAAATAGGCCAATCTGCCAAGCTCATCGAGACGTATATCGAATCAAACCCTGACGATACCGACGCACACTCTACGCTGGCGGCAATCTATGTTAGACTCAATGAGTTTCAGAAAGCTGCGAATGAATATCAAATACTATCTTCACTTCAGACTGAGAAAGCCTCCCGACATCAACTAGACAGAGCTCACGCTCTTCACTTAGCTGGGGAATTCACTGAAAGTTTAGCGGTTCTAGATTATTTGATTAGAAACAACAAACTACTTCTAGAAGCCATACTTGAAAAATCAGAAATTCTAAAAACAATTGGCAAAACAGAAGACGCTTTTGAAGTGATAGCTAAATATCGAGAAGAGTTTTGGGGTGAGCCTCGATTTGTTCACACTTACATGACAAACGCTTATGCTTCGAACAAAGATGAGCTTGCACATGAAGCTTTTAACCAACTCCATAAATTTCAACAACGAGGCGTAATACCTAAAGAATCAATACAGCCTAAATCCATCGACGATTTTAAAGCTTTTATTGAGGAATCAAAAAAAGGAGTTGAACTAATAAACGACCATATCCTGATGGGCAGAGCTCCATGGATTTTAGCAGACCAATTATCTGGAAATAGATTAATCTTTGGCTGGAAAGTTCGAACTCAGAAGCTGAAATGGTGTTCGGAGGATAAAAATTTTAGAGCTTCATTCTCAATTTACGCAACAAACGGTTTCGTAATACAGAACGATAATAAAGACCGTCCTGTATTAAATACTTTGCAATGCAATGAAGGTAATTCTCCTATTGTTTTAGATCTATCTTCGTTAATAACACTTTATCAACTTGGACTCTTGGATTTAACGGGCGAGTACTTTGGAAAATTGATTTTACCAACATCTTATCTTCCATTTTTAGTTGAAGAAGCTAAAGGACTCACTCCTCATCAAGCATCTCAGATAAAATCTATTAGTGCGATAGAAGAAGCCGTTAGACTTAAAAGGATTAACCCCTTAAGCAGCAAACCTGATGATGAAGAAGTTTTTCATGTAAGCATTAAAAAGGAGGAAAGTTCTCAAGGAGAGAAGGAATTAACAGTGAGGGACTTAATCGAAATTCTACATATAGACGGAAGAATAAACGACAACTTATGTGCGAAATTAATATCGACGTATTCCGACTCTCCTTCCGATAATTTGCCTCACATACAAAGTTCATTATCCATCGGCTTTGAGACTCTTAGAGTAATAAAAGACGAAACCATGTTTGAGGTTTTAGTTAATTCTTTTAATGTTTACTTGCCCGATCAAGACATGCGCAAAGTTGAAAAAGGCGATTGGTCAGTGACAACACAAGCTCAGAGTAAAAAATCGACTCTTGAGCTCATCTCTTTGATTAAGGGAAAGCCTTATTTTGAGCAAAAGTCATTATCCAATAATCCGTTTAAAGATAAAAAAGAGGATTTGTTGGAAGATGTGTCGCTAGACGCCTGTGCGCTTGCCCTAGAAAATGACCAGCCTCTTTTTGCTGATGATAGGGTCTGTCAAACTCTGTTTATGAACCAGCAGGGGGATAAAAAGAGTATTCCAACTTTTGGAACCCCTCAATTAGTTCTAAAGCTTAGAGACAAGAAAACAGAAAAGTGTGATTCAGCCTTTCTTGAGCTCTTAGAGCTCAGATATAGGTTCTTGGTTCCTACCCCAGATCTTCTCTATTCATTGGTTAGAAAATATAAACATCATCCACCTGGATTAGAACTAAAGAAAATTGCTATCTACATCCATGAGTGCATGAATGACCCTGGACTATTGACAGGGAAAGAACCAACCGATCCTCCAACGCCAATGGCGTACAGATTTTTCAGAGAGCTAACAGACACAATTGTCGAATTCACCTTATTATTGTGGAAAGATGGTAATTTGGAAAACGAGCTTTGTAAGTCTGTTACTTCTTGGGCATTTACTCATATGCTTCCATCTTTTCCAACTTTGATAGAAAGCAATGGAGCAAAAATTGCAAATATTTTACCAAAAATCGTATTAGGCCATGCCTTGTTTAAATCTATACTCTTAGAGAAAAGAGAAAGGGCTAATCTCGCACTACGCACAATTGCCGAAGCTTTAGGCATGGAAGACGCTGATTACGCAAAACTAATTACTCAGATAATGGATTCTGCTAAAGATGATTAATGCTGACATATTAAATGCACAGATAGTGGATCGGGCGTTCTTGCACTACGACAACAAATTTGATGCGCGAACTATCACAGCTTTGTCTAATACAGGTCTATTCAGTGACATACAACCATCACCACTTCCCGACAACATTGAGGAAATAATATCGAATAAAGAACATCCTCAAAAACTTACACCTTTCATCGGGCCCTATCTTGTTGTGAAGAACAATGAAAAACAACTATCAGTTTATGAATGGAAAGATTTTATAGTTCACCCTAACAAATCACTTTGCTCCATTGCGATAAATGTCTTGCATACCATGTCAACAGAGCATAAGGAGCTTTTTACCGAATTTACTAAAGGGCTTCTTGCTAAGCATTATGAAAATATAGAAGCGGATGAGCCACATTTATCAACTGAAATACTTCTAAGCCTTTATGATGCGGTATCTAACGATTTCCTATTTAATCTCTCTGGGATAACACAAGCGGCAAAACTCAACTTTCAAAAAGGATATGAGACCTGCTTGCTTTCAGCACTTCAACCCTCGTACGCTACACTTGAAACTTTAGCACCTTCAGTATTGTCGACGTTGCAAGGGAACAATAAGGCTGAGAGTGGACTAAGAACATTAGCCAATGAATCCAAGAATATAGCGGCTGTTCTCGATGAATATCTAAAGAATTATGGGGTAATTCCTTTTAGCAATCAGCACTCTGCCTATAGTTTTTTGAAAGAAAGACTGAAAGTTGAAGACAACGAAGAGAAAACATTTAGAGAATTGCTAAATTGGGCAAATACCTCTCATAGCCCATTAGCTGATTATCACTTTTGTCAGTTAATAATATCATGCCCAACATTGCTGCCAAAGAATTCTCAAAAGGACTTTTGGGCAAGAGCGTTAACGATTCTGTCTGCCTCTTCATCTAAAGAGGAACCAAAAGGCAGGGATGCCCAGTGGAAATTACTTTCTCTGCTCAGCAAGTATTACTGTTTTTATCTGGAGTCTCGACTCCCCAGTTACGATGGAGAATTGCTAGCTGCATCCAGCTGGTGGTTTGCTAATAAGCTAGTGGCATCTCTTGCAGAAGCAAAGTTAGTAGGAGTGGTGCTGCAGTCGGAGAGCTTGCTTAGCTTGAAAGAACAAGTTCGTTATTTATGGTCATTATCTAAATCGCCAATAAAACCTTCTACACTACGCTACGCGACTCTATACTCTGAGTCGTTATGGTCACACTCCTTGCTGGGCGAATTGGGAGATCGCATTCTACAACTCGTATCTGACGGCCTTGATGAAAAAGAACAAAAAATTGTTACAGATTCTATTTGTCGTACGCTGGTAACAATACCTTATAGTGAAACAGAAGATGATAAGCGATATAGATTTTCCTTCCAAAACTCCCCGATAGCCGTATCCAATGCCTGGAAAGAGTTGTTAGGTTCAGAAAAAGTTGGAAAAACGATTGATGTTCTTTCGTCTGGCACGAAGGAGCTAGAAAAATCTAATCAAACTGAATCCAATTTTCTCAAATTTGGGAAATTGGAGGAACATCAACAACTGCTTACGCTGAGTCATCTGCACCACAGAATTCTTTGCCTTAACGAGGAAAACAACTTTGTTTGGGAGGCCATACAGAGTGCCGAATGGTATCAAGATGCTTTGCTCAATAGCGAAAAACATGTTCTTACTACATTGTTTGAAACCTTGTTCGAATTGCAGCTATTATCCTCAAATGAGTGGAGAGTGAATTTGCCTCACTTCTTTGCTACGACGTACTATTTTTTAAGAGACAACCAAAAAAAAGAATCTGCAAAACTTGCTCTAACCTACGTAATACTTAGTTCGCTTGCTAGTAATACAACAAGCGCAGTTGGACGATTGATCAGAGCTCATCCCGACACAGTAATTAAAGAAGAATTAGCCAACTGGCATTTAAGAATTAATGAATTGATTAAAGTTGTTCCTATTTGGCTTGCCTCAAGATTCAGACCATTACTCGCGCTACTATCTTATGAAACTACCGATATATTGAACCAAAAAAAGTAAGTAGAGGTTGCAAAAAACCTATTCCGAACAACTCTCTTTCTCAAGCCAACAAATAATTGTTTGAGTATCGGCAATATTTAGCACGACAGTATCATCTGGGATTTCTAGTAGTCCAGATCTAGTAACAGCTGAGAAAAGATATTTCTCCGTAATAAAAGCTTCTGCGCAAAATAAGGCCATAGCCATTCTATAAATATCATGAAAAAGATTCACTCTTTCCACACTTCTACGATCGACAAAATGTTGGGTAAAAAGTCTGAAATACAAATACTTTGCAATAGACAGAGGCTTATTGTCGTTTTCAACAAACGAAATAAGTCTATTTCGTTCACTTTCTGATATACTGAGTGCGAACAATATCTCAACAATCTGATGACGAAATTCTTCTATCCATGTGTGTGCCAGCCTAAGGCTATCGCGTTTTCCTGGATACTTAGACTCTTTGGGGATACGAGAATTGGTTAAATCCTCTGCTTTACGCACTTCCTCACTGAGTGAATTGGTATCCTTCTCGGGGATTTTCTCAGGATTGGCCTTATCAACCCCCTCCACACGAACAGAAGGTCTTACATGCGATAGGATCTCTCGAGCTATGATTTCTTGAAGCGGCCTAACTTTGTATCCACAGCTAAGATATTTTAGTAAAGCAATTACTTCATTACGTTTATCTTCTCTCGGAATTTTGTAGCTTTCGAGTAAACTCTCAAAAGTAATAGGGAACATCCAAGTCCCTTTATCCACTCCTTCAATACAAAGCTGCTTGATTTGTCTCCATTCATCATGCTCCTCACAATGCTTTTCCGTGAGATTGCTTAATGCATTTTGATCTAATACAACAATACGTCTTTCAATATCGCTCATATCAATATGTGAGAAGAATACCTTCACCTTTTCTTTTGCTCTCTAAACAAATCAGCGACATCATACTTTAGACGAGCACACAGATGCTCAATAGTCGCCAAAGATACGTTCTGCGCTTCGTTTTCAAATCGATTGAGAGTCGCATTGGAAATCCCAAGTTCTTTTGTGAACTTCAACTGGGACTTGTCTCCTCGTAATAAATGAATTGAAGGGGGTTACTTATTAATTGACGTAAGCCGTTAGAATTACTCAGTAGAGCCAATTCTCATGCTTTGGGATACTATTAATGCGTAACCCTGTTCCAATATTTAATTAGAACAACAGATGGAGCAGGCAGAACCGTGGACTCTTCGTGATGTTCGCCGAACCGTTGAGACCCAATTAAGAGAACTTCAAGTTCCCACAGATGTTGTTGCTGTTCTTCTTAACCACAACACATCACATCTGCGAAAAATTTACGATAAGTCAGAGAACCTTCCAGAGAAGCGAAAGGCACTAGTTGAGTATGAAGAATTCTTAAATGGGCTCATCACTGGAGGCGCCAAGGCGAAAGTAGTTAATTTGGCGGAATATCGAGTTTAGCAGTCACGTACGTATATGAAATTATGCTGTATTTGCGAAAAGAAAGTTTTTGGTTTACAAATTATGTCATATCTGACATAATAGTAAGGTAGTATTAAATGAAGAGTAAACCGTTGGTTTGGCTGCACGGAGAAGTAAAGACACCCCCATTTTCGCAGGAAGCGCGCTTGAGAACAGGGTTTCTACTTCGGGAATTGCAGGATGGTGAAAATTTAGGCATGCCAGATTCGCGTCCTATGCCAAGTATTGGAAAGCGTTGTCACGAACTAAGGATCGATGATAGCGAAGGTGGAAAAACCTGGCGGATTGTTTATAGGATTGACGACGATGCGATTGTCCTATTGGAAGTTTTTGCCAAGAAGACTAACCAAACGCCAAAGAGAGTGATTGATATTTGCAAGCATCGGCTAAAACTATATGTTCAGATAACAAAGTAGGTTTTTGAGTTACTAGAATTATGAAAAAATCAAAACAGGAAAAATTAGAAGCCGCTGGTTGGAAAGTAGGAGACGC
>JAVJHY011178218.1:0-14863 GCA_035593235.1 Phascolosoma agassizii | reverse complement strand
TTCTTCAGCGGACGGCTCAAAGTTGTGAAACGAACGTAGCATGTAAGAATCGGTGGCGCCCATGCACAGCGCGTTGACCCGAATGTTGTGCGGGCGCAATGCTTTAGCCCAGGCATAAAGCAAGCCGTTTAGCCCCCATTTGGCGGCATCGTACAAATCCATGGCATCGCCCCCACCCGTTGGGCGCGGCGGGCCTTCCCACTCGGGCTCTGCTTTGTTCCAGGTGCAGGTGGCCAGGTTAGGGCAGACGTCATGGGGCGTGCCACAGGTAACCATATGGTCTGTGGCGACATTCACGATTTCGCCGCTGCCCTGTTTGATCATGAGCGGGATGATGGCGCGGCCGAACAGGTACTCGCCTTTCAGGTTGGTACCCAGAATGTGTTCGTAGTCTTCTAAAGATTTATCCAGCGTGTCATCCGCTACACTTGGCCCCCACACGCCGGCGTTGTTCACCAGAATGTCGATGCTGCCAAAAGCCTTCTGAGCACCATCTACAACGGTACGCACAGCATCAGGTTTGGACACGTCTGCTTGCCAGGCAAGGGCGCGCACGCCTAGCGCTTCTAGCTCCGCTGGCCGTTCTTTGATTTCTTCACGAATATCGCAAACCGCCACGTTGACGCCTTGTCTGGCTAGCGCCATTGCATACGATTGACCTAGACCGACGGCGGCGCCCGTGATGATGGCATTTTTGCCTTTAAGATCAGTCATTTTCGGTACTCCGGTTACTCTTCGAGAATAATGGCCTTGGCCGGACAGACTTCTGCCGCCTCGCGGGCATGGCGCAGCAGTTCGGCGTCTGATAAGTCTGTGGCTAGCAGTTCCGGGTCGCCACTATCGCTCATGCGTAGCAATTCGGGGTGGTTGTAGTAGCACTCACCAGCGCGAATGCAGACCTCCAGATCAACTCGCACCTTCATGCTCAGAACTCCAGCCAGAGCGACTCGGGTGAGCGAAAGCCGCCTGAATCGATAGAGGGAGAGAAGATTCCCGGGTGTGATGCGTCGCGTGCTTTGGGGAGGCCGATGGCATCCAGCAATTTGCTGCAGGCGATCTGGGATTCCTGGCGCGCCATCGCATATCCCATGCAGAAATGCTGGCCAATACCGAAACCCAGATGTCCGGGCTTGTTGTCCTTGTATCGGCCAGAGCGGTTCTCGCGCCCCATATGCAAATCGGCGCGGTGTATGTCGAAGGTATCCGGATCTTTGAAAACCCGCTCGTCACGGTTGCCAGAGCCCAGGTACAAAATGACGCCAGCGCGCTCCGGTATGACCTGGTCGTGGAGTGCTACTTCGCGGGTGGTGAAGCGGAATTGCGCATGGACCACGGCGTCGAAGCGCATCATCTCGGTAAACACGTTCTGCCATAGGTCCGGGTCGGCCTGGACCTGGGACAACTGCTCGGGCCGCGTGTAGAGCATGTGGTACCACATGTTGGAAATGGCTTTGTCGGTGGTGTCCCCCCCGGCGGCTAGCAACAAGGCCACAAAGCCTTTGATTTCTTCTGCCGTCATGCGGCTGCCGGCCAACTCAGCGTTGCAAATGCGTGACAACAGGTCTTCGCCGTCTTTACCGGTGCGCGCTTCGATGAGCGGATCCAGGTAAGCCCACATTTCGTTGCGCGCCGCGATGCCCCGTGCCAGGTGTTCGCCTCCAAAGCCCAAGCCGGCAATGAGTGCGTGGTACCAGCGTACAAAAGTATCTTCGTCTTCTCGTGGCAACCCGAGCATGTTCGAGATCACGCGAATGGGGACCTGGCTGGAAAATTCCGACACCAGTTCTACCGTCCCTGCGCCCTTAAAGCGGTCGATCACCTCGTCGGAAATTTGCTCGATCATGGGCAGGAAGTCGTCCAGCTTGCGCCCCACAAACTCGCCCGCAACGATGTTGCGCAGCCGACGGTGCTCGGCGCTGTTGCCATATTCCAGAATGTTCGGGCCAAAGATATGCCTGCTGCCGAACTCATAGGGCCCATCGGGTCGATAGACCGCTCGGTCGAAGCCATCGGTATCCTGAAAGGCGCCATCAACGTCCCAGTAGCGACTCAGAATCCAACGGTTGTGAAAGCGATCGTGAAATAGCGGCTGCTCATCGCGCAGGCGTTTGTAGAGCGCAAACGGGTTACGCTGAAAATCAGGGCCATCAAACATTCGTGGGTCAATGGCGCTGGCAAGGCTGGGTGATTCGGTGGCTTCAGCCATGGATTCCTCCTCTGGCGCCACGTAACCATGGTGGCTGGCGCCGGTGTGTCTTAGTTAGGCCTCAAAACGGACAGGCAGCTTCCAACAGGTGTACATATCGCCGACGCGCAGACTGCGCAGGGTCGGTTCAAAGCCTGGCTCTAGGCGCAAATTGGGCAACGAATCCAGCACCAGCTGACTGGCGCTCACTGCGGTGTCCCGGGTCAACGCGTAAAGCGAGCGTGGTCGGTCTTCAGGCACGGCCGGGTGTTTGCTGGGCGAACCCAGGCCGAAGCTAATTCCGGTTGGCAAACCGTCGGCCCGGTACTGGCCGCGAGCCTCGCGGTGACAAATGTCGCGGCGCTCAGCGATAAACTGATCGGCATCCTTAAATATCCGCGGATCTCGATTGGCAGCTAGCGCAGAAAGCCGCAGCAGTCCGCCCTTGGGGATCAGCCGGCCGTACCGCTCTACTTCCTGGCGGGCGAAGCGCTCGGCGGTAATGACAGCCGGTGAATGGCGCAAACTCTCCAGATAGGCGATCTTCAGCAGGCGCCGATCGTCTTTTACGGTAGCCATGCTCTGTGGATGGGTGAGCAGCAGCATCCACAGGTTGGCCAGGGCGCCATGCAGGGTTTGATGGTCGGCTTCGAGCAAGGTGGCGACCAGGTCGGTGGCATTGCCGCCGGCGGCCTGCACGGCACCAAGTAAGCTATCCTCGCTGTGGCTTTGGCTGAGTTTCGGTTCGAAGTAGGCCACTAACTCTTGCAGTGCGGCGGTTCCCTGTACTTGGGCCTGGCTGTTCCAACCGCTGCCCTGCTGGGCCTGCCAGTACAGCAGTACGAACCGGTCGAGTTCGGGCTCGGGAATCTGCAGTATGCGAGCCAGCAACAGCAGCGGATAACGGGCTGCAAAATCTATGGCCAGGTCGTAGCTGCCGTCGCCCTTGGCGCCACTGAGCAATGTTTCCGCCACGGGGACGGCATGCGCATCTACGCCGTTGGCCCAGGCCCATTGCACAGGCAGGGCCTGGCGCAGGTCGGTGCCAAAGTCAGGCAAGCCGTAATACCAGCGTTTGCTGCGAGTCTCGAAGTTGGCCTCGTCGGCAAAGATCGAGGTGACATCGTCGTAACGGCTGATCCAATAGCAGTTGCTGATCCAGTCGCGGTAGCACGGGTAGTTTTCGCGCAGGGTTATGAGCAGCGGGTAAGGGTCGGCAGCGTACTCGGCCGACGCCAGCTGGCTACCGTTGATCTTCTCGGTCGACTGGCCCACTCGCTCGCGCTGATAGATTTCGTAGCTGCGGTAGCCACTGCCGTCATAGTCGTAGGTTTCAATGGCAACGCCATTGTGGCCGACCACGGTCTGTTTGGCGTTCATGCGGTTTGGTACTCGATCCACAGCTCGCGCACGCCCATGACGCCGATTGGTCGTAGCGATTTATCGTCGATATCTTTGGGCATGCGGTCTTCGGCGATGCGCATGTTGCCCAGGTGTTCCAGTAGCACCTTAGAGCCCTCCACTGCCTCCTGGTGCGAGATCCAGGCGCCTGGACAGAGGTGCGGACCCACCCCAAAAGCCATGTGCGAGCAGCGTCCTTCCTTCTGGAAGCCGCTACGCAACAGCTTGCCGCTGTAGAGGTCTTCGCGAAAGATGTTAAAGCGCTCGGGGTCTTTGAATACGCGGTCGTCGTGATTGGCAGAGAAATCGACCATTTCCATCAGCGAGCCCGCCGGCACGTGGAGGCCGTGCATCTCCAGATCGTAGGTATTGTGCCGGGGCTGGCCGCCAATGGGCGAAGAGTGCCGCAGCGTTTCGTGAAACGCGCGGTCCCAGTTCGAAGGGTCCTTTACCAGCGCCTCGAACTGATCACGATGTTGCAGCAGCAGGTACCAAAGGTTAACGATGGCTCCACGGGTGGTTTCACCACCGGCTGCGACCAGCAGGCCAATGTTGGAGGTGATCTCTTCGGTAGACAGGTAGTCGCTGTCGACCTTGGTTTCACAGAGTTTGGTGATGATGTCTTTGCCAAGCTGCTGACCCTGTTCGTCGTACAGATAGGATGGTTGTTTACGCCGTGTCTCGACCAGTGACTCAACGTAGTCTTCGAGGTCCTGGCGGGCCTCGAGCCCTTGCTTGTGGGTCTGCGAGCCACCCAGGCCCGACATCATGGAGTTATACCAGTAGTAAAACTGCTGCTGGGCTTCTTTTGGAAAGCCCAGCACCTCGCACACCACGCGAATCGGAAATTCATTGGCAAAGGCTTGGCCCAGCTCCACAGTCCGGGTATTGCCTGCCTGCACCAAGTGGTCCTGGCCGATCTGGCTTTCCCAGTCCTCGATCATTTGCTGGGCCAGGCGCTGGATCGACGGGACCCGCAGATTCAGATTCCGGCCCACCAGATGTTGGCCGTAGAGGTTGCGCCGCCGCCGGTGTTCCACCCCAGACAGCTCTAGCTGGGTATTGCCTAGCACACCGCTGGAACTGCCCTTGGGAATGGTGTTAAAGCCTTCGTCGTCAAAGTAGCTACGCCAGATGTCTTCGTAACGGGTAACGTAAAAGGTGTTGTGCAGCTTGTTGTGGTAGAGCGGGTAGTGGTCTCGCAGGATCCGATAGTAGGGATAGGGATTGCGCTGAAATTCGTAGCTATGCAGGATTCGCGGGTCGAATAGTGGCGTGCCGTCCGCGGCATGCCCCATGTCCACTGCCTGCCCCACGGGCATCAGTGGGAAGTTGATCTGGCCGCCAGGATCATCTGAGGCCAGTGCCGTATCCAGAGCCGTGCCAAAAAGTGCCAATTCCGCCATGATACTCCCCCGACCATCGGTGCGTTAGCGAACCTATTAAAGTACGCCTGCACCGTGCTATTGCCAAGTGGGGCCGCGAAACGGATGCACCAGCTGTGTTGGCAAGGACGTTGAGATTCGCTAAGTTCTTGATTACTGCATTCCTTGGGGGGAAACCGTGACCTTTGTGATCACCAGTGCCTGTATCGACGTTAAAGATCAGTCCTGCATCGAAGTATGCCCAGTGGACTGCATCTATGGCGATCCCGAAGATCGAATCTGCTATGTGCACCCGACCGAGTGCATTGACTGTGCGGCCTGCGAGTCGGCTTGCCCGGTGGCGGCCATTTTCATAGAAAAGGATGTGCCCACTGAGGCCCTGGTGTTTACCGAGATCAATGCGCTGTATTTCGAGGATAAAGACGCAGCCCGCGCGCGGGTTGATACGCTCGCTGACGGTGAGCTGTCGATCACTTAATGGGGTCAGGCAGCTTTTTATGAGCTTGCGCAGCAGCTGACGGTTTACAAGCCGTGGCAAAACGCGTAAATCTAGTACACGTGCTAAAGAGAGCGGTGGCGGGTAGGCCGAACGGACCATGCTGGACCCTCAGAATGACCACAGTGGCCATCTACAGAGCTAAAAGGGGCTAGAGGTCACGAATCGGTCCTGATCACCGGGCACGCAGGTAGATCGTTTTTGTTTAATGGGAGAGAGATTTTGCAACGATTTAATAGATCGCTCGCACTTGTGTGCGCAGCGTTGCCGTTCCTACTGTCGCCGGTGATTGCCGGCGCCCAGGATACCGGGGCTAGCCGTGGGGTGATTGAAGAAGTGCTGGTAACGGCCACCCGCCGTGAGACAGATCAGCAATCGACAGCCATCTCGGTGACCACAATTACACCGGAACAGATAGAAAAGCGTTTTATGACCGATATTCGGGGAGTGGCGGATCTGTCGCCCAACGTGGTGATGGAGAACGTGACGGGTTTTAACGCCGCGGCGTTTGCCATTCGCGGTACGGGCACGAACGACATTATCACCACTATCGACACCGCTATTGGGGTGGTGATCGACGGCATGGTGCTGGCGCACAGCCAGTCGCAGCTGCTCGACAGCTTTGACATCGAATCCATGGAGATCCTGCGTGGCCCCCAGGGGACTTTGTTTGGCAAAAATACCACCGGAGGTGTGGTCAACGTGCGTACCAAGCGGCCAGTGATGAATGAATTTTCTGCCAACGCCGTAATCCGCGCGGGCAATCACGGCCTCCAGCAAACTCAATTTGCGGCCAATCTGCCCATTATCGACGACGTGCTGTCTGGCCGGGTGGTGTATTCAAAAAATGAGCACGATGGCTGGTATGAGAACAAGAAGGTGCACACCATTTACGGCACTGCGGCGTTGCCAGAAACCCCGCTGGGCTTGCCGGTAAGCGGTGATGGCCGCGACTTGGGCGGCAACGATGTAGAGGTGATCCGCGGCAAGCTGTTGTTTGAGCCCAACGACAACTACTCGGCGTTGCTCAGCCTTGAATGGTTTGACGACAGTGCGGAATCGCCGCCTGCGGTTAACGAAACGCCAAAAGACGGCGTCGATTCTCAGGGCATTTTCCGAGGCTTTCTGTTTAACACCATCGGTTTCCCCGGTATTCAAACCACTTGCGAAGGCCGTGGCGACAGCTGCATCTACGAAACGGGAGTCAGCTTCCGTGGCTCCGGATTGCGGATGGAAGAAGGTCATCGAACCGAGAAAATCACGGCGGTGTTAGAGCAATCGCTGGATGTTGGTTCGTTTAACTACAACCTGCATATGGGTTACCTGGAACAGGAAGAGCGCTTGCCTAGCACCTATACCGGTGAAGCATTCCCCTCCCTGTTCGATGCAACGCGTAACGTGGAACGCGAACAGTTCCAGATTGAGTTTCGGGCCACCTCAGACTTTGACGGGCCCTTCAATTTCAGCGCCGGTGCCGGTTACTTCTTGAATGACTTGAAGTGGCGCGCGATCTCCTACGTTGGCTTTACCGCGGTGCCATTTCTGGCGGACGTGGATGGCGACTCCGTTGGCGATATACCGCTGAGTACCTTAGCGCCGGGAACGCTCTGTGACATCGAAAATCCAGCGGGCACGGGTTGTGTACAGATTAATCCTACAGCCAATGACCGCACCAACTACGCGCCGCGTGAGCAGGACGGCAAGGCGCTGGGCGTGTATTTCGACGGCACCTACGCGTTGAACGATCGGTTGAACTTCACCTTTGGGGTGCGCTACTCCGACGAAGAAAAGGACTTTTTTGCACCAACCGGAGCCAGCCTGACCGATGCGCAGGTAGAGTTGTTCAATCGCACCGAAGGCGACGACACGCTGGATAAATCGGTGCCTTTGAGCCAGTTCGATTTTGTTATCGACAAGAGCGAGTCCTGGGATGGATTCTCTTTTCGCGCCGGTGTCGACTACCAGTTCACCGATGACCTGTTTGGCTACTTCATGTTTTCGGAGGGCTTTAAGTCCGGCAGTTTTGTAGAAACCTGCGCCAGTATCTCCAGCTGTGATACCCCATTTGATCAGGAGACGGCGACCCAGTACGAGTTTGGACTGAAATCCGACCTGCTCGACCAGACCCTGCGCCTGAACGCATCCGCGTTTTACATCGAGTTCGAGGACGTGGTTCGCTCGCAAGTAGTGCGCATCATCAATCGCTTTGGTGACCCGGACCAGGAGACGCAATTCCGGAACGTGGCGGGCCAGGAGAACATGGGCTTTGAGTTGGAAGCCACCTGGTATCCCACAGATAGCCTGCGGCTGTCGGGTAACGCCTCGTACCTGGATTGTGAGTACAAGCAGTTCGAAACGGATTTAGATGGCGACGGCGCCAACGATGACGCCACCGGCCTCGAGCCCAACTTCTGCCCGGAGTACCAGCTCTACGCAGATGCGGCGTATGACATCCAGTTGAACAACGGTGGCACCATCACGTTCTTTGGTAGCGTGCATCACACGCCGGAATCTGAGTACTCGGTATTTAACTCCGACTTCACGCAGCTAGAAGAGCGCACACTGGTTAACGCCAATGTTGCCTACGAAGAGCCCAACGGTCGCTGGCGTGTCAGCCTGTTCGGCTCCAACCTCACCAACGAGGTGTATCGGGTATCCGCAAACTCTGTAGCAGGGCTGTGGAACTTCTCTAACTATGGTCCCCGTCGTCAGATTGGCGCAGAGCTGCGCGTTAATTTGAACGGTAGCTAGGGCCGCAACCAACCGCATCATCCAGGAGCAAACAATGGCCAGCAAAACGCCCAATCACCAGTTGAGCCCCATGCGCTGTCCCGTGCACCTGGATGATGTCGACCTGTTCAGCCCCGGAGCCCAGGAGCACTGGTACGAGGCCTACCCGATTCTGCATGAGCAGGCGCCGGTACATCAGATTCCCGGCGAGGGCTATGCACCGGGCTCCGACGGCTACATTCTGAGTAAGTACGAAGATATCGCACTGGTGGTGAAGGACCCGGTGCGTTTCCCGCCGACGCTGTTTCTGGCGTTGGAACAGATCATGGATGACGACAAACCGATGGAAGAGCAGGACTACGTGAACGCCATGATGGTGTCCATTAAGAGCCTGCGGCCCAACAATGAGCTGTGGCGCGCCCACCGGCAGGAGTTGACCGATCCGTGGGTTGGCCCGGGGGCCACACGTCACGAAGACATGATAAGAAAGGCGGCGAACGAGTTGATCGATCGCTGGATCGACCGCGGCGAAGTGGAGTTCATCAGCGAATTCGCCAGGCCACTGCCGCAAATGGTGATGGCCAATATTCTTGGCTTCCCCTATGCAGACATCCCCAAGCTTGCCGAGTGGGGCAGCGCCCAGGTCGCAGCCTTTGTGTTTGGCAAGGGCCACCGCAATGAGCTCGATCAGGCGCAACTGGCAGCACAATTCAAAACCTTGAATGAGTTTCAGCAGTATGTGCTGCAGAAGATCAAAGACCGCCGGGCCGAGCCCAAAGACGACATGGTGACGTTCCTAACAGAAGTAGAGTACCAGGCACTCGGACGTAAACTGACCGATCTGGAAGTGAGCGGTATTGTGTACGCCATGATGATTGGTGGGCTAGAAACAACCCAGTATGCACTCGAAGAACAGGTGCAGTTGATCTGCGAAAACCCTGGCACCTGGGAAAAGATTAAGTTGGATCGCAGCAAGGTGCGTGGTTTTACCGAGGAAGGCATGCGTTTGCGCTCCCCTACCCAAGGGCTGTCTACGCGCATCACCAGCCAGGATGAGGTATTTCAGGGCGTCACGGTGCCAAAGGGCTCGTTGCTGCATCTGCGCTGGGCTGCCGGTAACATCGACCCGGAAGAGTGGGGAGAGTGCCCTATGGAAGTTGATGTAGATCGCAAGGCCGTTACCCGCCACCTGGTGTTTTCACAAGGGCCCAGGGTCTGCCCCGGAGCTCACTTGTCGCGCCAGGAGCAGCTCATTGGCTGGAACTGTTTGTTGGACCGTCTCGAGCATATTGAGTATGGAGACGACAATACGTTTGAACACCAGCCCGGCATCATGTTGGGTACGCTGAAGCTGAACCTGAAGTTCAAAAAGGCGGGGTAGCTATGGCGGACGATGCGCCACTGAGCACCGATGAGCTGCGCCGCTTGCGGCGGCTTTTAGAGATTGAAGCCATCCGCGAGACCAAACTCCAATACGCCCACCTGATGGATGGCCGACGGGTCGACGCTCTGGCCGATCTGTTTACCGAGCACGCACTCTGCGAGTTTGGCCCCTACGGTGAGTGGCGCGGCCGCGAGGCTATTCGTGCCAACTACAAAGAGGTATTCAGTGGCGCTGATGCGCTCCTGTTTGGCTCCATGCACAACACGCCCAATCACTGGGTTGAGCTGACCGGCCCAGATACGGCCTCTGGCCGTTCCTACCTGATCGATGTGGTCACTAACAAAGCCCCGGAAGAAAACCCGATCATTTGGTTTGGCCTGTACGATGAAGATTACGAGAAGGTTGGCGGCCGCTGGTTGATATCCCGCTGCAGCCTGCAGTTCATGTGGCCTGAGCGACATTTGAGCGAAGGCTTTAGCGGAGCATTTCCCCCATCATGAGTGATCCAGCAACCAATTCAGATTCTGCCGCAAATTTGCAGCGCCGTGGTCATCTCGGTTTTTCCTGGGACGACCTGGACGAGATTGAGTTACCCAATGGGGTGATCACGCGCATGTACCGCATGACGGCAGATGCCGATGCCCCCACCATCTTCAAAGTCTTCTACCCGCCGGGTTGCACCATCGAGGCGCACACTCATGAGTGTGACTACACGGAGATTGTGCTCGAGGGCTCGCAAAAGGTCGGCGCTGAATGGAGCCATGCGGGCGACATTCGCATTGGCCTGGCTAACCGAGGCTACGGGCCCCTGGTCGCAGGACCAGAAGGCGCCACGGTGATGTTCATGTTCAAAGACGGTCGTTGGCCGGCAATAACCATCGGCAACAACGATGGCACATCGCTCGGTAGCGATGTGATCGAAGCGCATATGAAGGCCAAGCTGGCCGGCTGAGGCGCTCTGTTACTCGAAGTTCATTCCAAACTCAACGCCCCACTGACGCGGCGCACCGTACTGGGTAAAGTTCCACAGACCGGCCACGGAATTCGCAGAGACACGATACTCTTCGTTGGTCAGGTTCTTGCCAAACAAAGTGGCGTGAAAGCGCTCGTCCGGGCTGGTGTAGGTGATGTTGGCATCGACCAATGTCCGTTCTTCCATTTGCGTAAAGCTCGGGTGTCGCGCAAGTGAACCGGCAAACTTCGGGTTGGTTCCAGAGGCTGCGTTTGGATCGAACGGGCTCAATTCAGCCTCGCTCTGAAAGTGAGCGCCCAGAGAATAGGTGAGGGCGCCGCCGTTTGAGAGGTCCTGATCAAATTGTGCCTGCAGACCCACCTGCCATTCTGCAGCAAATGGCACCTTCAAAGCCGTCAGGTCGAGACCTTCGAACGCAAACTCATCGTACTCCGCGTCCAGATACCCAAGGGACCCTCGAATCTGGAACCGCGGGCTGACGAGCCAGGTGGCTTCGACTTCTACGCCTTTTGCATTGGACTTACCGGCGTTCAGGGTAATGGTCTCCTGACCTTCGACGCCACTGACAGGATCAACAAAGCGGAACACCTGGTTGCGTTGCAGGTCTTCGAAATCTGTCAGAAAGATCGCCGCATTAAAGCGCAGGCGGCTATCGAGCAGGTCTGCTTTGAAACCGACTTCGTAGTTGATGTTGGTTTCCGGGTCATAGGAGATACAGGTTGGTCGCTGTGAGCAGGTTTCGCTGTAGCCGCCGGCTAAGAAGCCGGTGGCAACGCTGGCATACCACAGGTGGTCGTCGTTGGGCTTGTAGTCCAGGACCACGCGCCAGGTGGTTTCCGTCCACTTTTCTTTTAGATCAGCAACAAACGCATAAGCCGTCGGCGGGAGCGCGGCCTTGCGCGGGTTGATCTCCGAGCCGGTCAGCCCAGCGCGGCTGACGGCGGTTGAACGGGCGTCGATACAGTTGCTGGTCAGATCAGCCGGGTCGAAAGGCAAGCTTGGGTCTGCTGCCTGTGCGTCTCTGACCTCTGTAAACTCATTACAGGCGCCGCCGTTGCCCGTGGGTTTCCAGAACTCCTTTTCGTCCTTGGTGTGACGCACGCCAGCGGTCAGGCTGAACTTCTCATTGATCTCAAAGGAGCCATCGGCGTAGAAGGCCAGGGACTCGCGATCCTGTTTGACCTGGCCGTGACCCGGATCGCCCGTGATGCCACGGAGATCGAAGGTGGGTCGCCCGGTTACCGGGTCAGCGCCGGTTGGGAACAGCGAAGACAAGCCGACGGTTGCATAGGATCTGAAGTCAAGTTCGTCGGTGATATAGATGCCACCCACTACAAAGTTGAGTGGGCCGTCGAACTCGGAGACCAATCGTATTTCCTGTTGGAACTGTTCACGCTCAAGGTTGCGCGTGGCATCAAACAGCGACAGAAAAGCCTCGCCCGTGTAGGTGCTTGGCAATGTCTCTTCCTGTTCACGGAAACCGGTAATGGATTTAAGGCTGAAGTTTTCGAAGCTCAGTGACTGATTCAGGTAGTAGCCATCGACGTCGACGCTATGGCCGTCGGGAATGTTGATGCCGTTGCCTTGTTGCGTGAGACCGGTACTGTACGGGTCGTTGTGGCCCGCTGCGGCGATGCCGGGGAAACCCAGCAGTTCGAACAGAAAACCCTCGCCCGCGGGCGTTTCGTTGATACCGGGTGGTGAATCGGAGTCGTCACGCACTACTTCCCAGATAAAGTAGGCCTCGTAGCGATCATTGGGTTGCCAGAGCAGCTTCGACTTGGCCGCAAACACGTCTTTGCCACCCAGTGCTTCGCCGTTGCCAGTGGTTACCTGGCTGAGCTCTGCTGGCAGCAGGTCCGGGGTAATACCCGAGCCGACATTGAGCGGCGAGTTCGGAAACGTGGCGGTGTCTTTGTCGTTGGTGTAGAAGCCTTCCTCATCGGTGAGTGAACCGGCGAATCGAAACGCCAGCTTGTTTTCGATGAGCGGGATGTCTACGCCCAGTTGCATTTTGTAATTTTTGGAGCCGCCCTCGTAGCCGCCGCCAGAAATATTGAAACTGCCGCCGAGCCGTTCCATGTTGGGTCGCTTGGAAGTAACCGAGATAACACCCCCAGTACTGTTCTTGCCGAACAGGGTGCCCTGTGGCCCGCGGTAAACCTCCACCTGATCCAGGTCAAACAGCTCAACGAACTGGGTTTGCACGTGGTTCAAAGCGAAGTCGTCGACAATGATGCCGACGCTGGGGTCCTGGGTGGTTAGAATAGAGATGGTTCCGGTGCCGCGAATTCCGCCGGCTACAGCGTTAAAACCGGTCTGCAACGTCAGGTTGACGTTCGGCGATAAGTCGCCGACCGCTCTGATGTCGTTGCCGAACGTCTTTGCCAACTGCTTTGCAGTGATTGTTGATATGGCGATGGGCGTGTCTTGCTGGGACAGCTCACGCTTCGTGCCGGTAACGATTATTTCTTCTAGATACCCAGCACCGGACCGTTGCTCAGTATCTTGTGCCCATGCAGGAACAAAGGCACCAACGCTGAACCAGGTAACAAGTAGTGTTGACAGGAAAGGCACCTGCCGTGCGCGCGCGACTAACATACTGTTCTCCCCTTGATGTTTCGCAGCTGCGGGCCATGGGGTCGCAGAATGGACCCGGTAACCCAGCTAGGGGAAACTAACGCAAAAGTCGAAGACAGTCACCTGCTTGACTGCTTTCCACAGCGCCTTCTTTGTGACTTTAGTTGCCTTTACTGGCTTGTTAGAGACGCCGAAGGGTTACCGTGGTGCTGGAGTTGGTCGTCAAACCGCAAACGGCAACCGGAATTGGCTGCCGCTGGGGTCAGGCTGATGAGGTAGACCGTTACTGCCCGGCAGTGCCCTGCGCAGGCGCTCCCACCTGCGGGCGCGTGCAAGCGGTGTCCAGCAGTTCCGGGTAGTTTTTGCGGTAGTCACTCTTGCAGAAGTCGATAGTGCCCTTGGTGGTGGCAATAACATAGGCCTGCACGGCCTCGGAATCGGCCTCATCGAGTACATGATCAAACTTTGCCATGCCTTTGCCGATGAAAGCGCCCTGACGGACAATGGCGTCCCAGGCCTTGTGTGTATCTGCTGTGGTATAGCGCAGGTCGGGTACGCCGCCGCCACTGCCGGTGACGCCCGCACCATGGCAAACGCCGCAGTAGCGGGCATAGAGCACAGCGCCATGGTCAATCTGCTCCTGGGTGGCTTCCATTTCTGGTGGCTGGGGAATGTCGAGATAGGCGACTTCTGCCTTGGGAAGTTGCAGGTTGGCATCGAGTTTGAAGGTCAAAATGCGACCCTCAGAGAGGGTGTTGTCGCGATGCCGTGGCACGCCCGATGCCAGTGCGAACGCGCCGCCCCAACCCGCGACCACCGAAACGTACTGCTCGCCATCGATACTGTAAGAAACGGGCGAAGCGATGATGCCGACATCCGCTGGAAACTCCCACAGCAACTCGCCCTTGTCTGCCGAGTAGGCGGCGAACTGGCCATCGGCGCGACCCTGAAAGATCAGATTGCCAGCGGTGCTGAGCAGGCCGCCGTTCCAGGACATGCTGTGCTCAATCTTCCATTTGGGTTCCTGAGTGACCGGATCCCAGGCGGTTAGAAAGCCCTTAACCTCAGACAGGTCTGACAACAGTTGATCCGGATCAGCAGCTGGAATGGTGGTGCTGAAGTCGACGCCGGTATTCCATTCTTGCGGATCGTACTGGAAGGCGTTGTCTTGCGCATACTTAAATGGCAAGTCCAGCACCGGGATGTAGACCAGGCCGGCATCCGGGTTGTACGCCATGGGGTGCCAGTTGTGACCACCGTAGGGCGCTGGCTTGATCTTCTTCATCTCGTTGGCGTAGTGCGCTTCGGGGTTTTCTACCGGGCGACCGGTTTCCGGATCCACATGGCTGGCCCAGGTGATCGGCACGTAGGCTTCGGCAGAAATGAACTCACCATTGGTGCGGTCCAGTACATAGAAGAAACCGTTCTTTGGCGCCTGCATCAGCACCTTCCGGGTTTCGCCTTTGTACAGCTGTGTAGTCCCAGGTGTCGCCCGGTGTGGTCTGGTAGTGCCAAACCAGCGAGCCGTCATCCGGGTTGATGGCGACGATAGAAGATAGAAACAGGTTGTCGCCGCCGCCGGGGCTGCGAATATAGCGGTTCCAGGGCGAGCCGTTGCCAACGCCAATGTAGAGTTGGTTGAGTTCCGGGTCGTACGCCATGGAACCCCAGACGGTACCGCCACCGCCCACTTCCCACCACTTACCGCCGCGCCAGGTTGTTGCAGCCA
>JAVJHY011177171.1:0-14876 GCA_035593235.1 Phascolosoma agassizii | reverse complement strand
CGAGTTTTTTCAAGACTCTTAGTTTCATTCCGAATGGAGCGCGATAGTCAACTTACCTGCACAGTTGACATTTTCAAGCACTCGTAATCGAGGACTTGAGTGGACCTACATAAAATTACAATTAGTGGATTTCGACGATTTCGGAAAAAGAACAACCTAAATGTCAGTGGTAAACTGATCGCACTCCTCGGTCCTAACGAGGCTGGAAAAACGTCGATACTAAAAGCAATTAAGCACCTTGGCGATAATGAAGCAATCGCCGATTTGGATGTGCCGAGAGGTGTTCATGAAGAAACTTTCCTGGAGGCCACTATTTCCTGGATGATGACGACCTTAAGGCCTCGGACCTTCACAACCCTACATGGCTTGTCATTAGGAAGCCGAAAGGCGGCACTCGTGAATTTGTACTGATCCCAGAACCACCAAAACGCGACATATCCGAAAGGTCCGGATTAGTCAAAACCGTTAATCGCGCGGTGATTAGCAAGCAGGTAATCAAAGACCTTACTAAAGCCAATCCGAAGTTTATTGATCAATTGAGTGCGTTGGCTGCGCAGCTAGATTCTGAGGCCGAAGACTTGCCAAATGTCGGGCAACAAATGCAAAAAATGGCTAGCATTCTAGATTCTCACCTCAGCGGGAAATCGCCGAAAGTAGCTAAAGAACTTTCAGCTCGCCTTCTCGAGCATCAGGAAGCTGAAGTCGCTCCGAACCCCAAAGCCTTTGCACTAAAGGTGCTTACAAATCTAATTCCACAATTTCTCGACTTTACGGAAGAGCAAAGAAGTTTGTTGGGAGAATACATACTAAAAGATGTTGTTGGGAATACGCCGGTACCTCTCGTCAATTTGGCAACTATTGGAAAACTCAGTTTAGCGGACTTGAACAATGCTGATCAGATTAAGGCGACTCATACTGTGGATGAACTGGAGGATGCAGCCAATCGGGAACTCGAAAACGCGTTCGACAAAACATGGTCACAGGCAGAGGTAAAAGTAAAATTCCGATTGGATAGCGGAATTCTAAAAATACATATAATTGACGAAGGCGCCAAATATTCCTCGCTAAACGAACGAAGCGACGGCCTTAAACAGTTTGTCGCTCTCCGGGCTTTTACAACGAGGTATATGATCAAAAAGCCTATCTTGCTGGTGGACGAAGCAGAGCAACATTTGCACTACGATGCACAGTCCGATTTAGTGCAAATGTTTGCTCGGCAAAAAGTTGCGTCAAAGATAATATATTCAACTCATTCGGCTGGTTGCCTTCCGGAAGACATGGGCACCGGAGTTCGGTTTGTTGAATTGGTAAAAAATATCGATCTAGAGAGCAAAGTAACAAACAAGTTTTGGACTAAAGATCATAGAGGCTTTTCTCCAATATTATTGGGAATGGGAGCGAGCACATTGGCGTTTTTTCCAACTCGCCGGGCATTGGTTGGCGAAGGCCCGACGGAAATGCTACTCCTACCAACACTATTCAGAGACGCAACGTCGCACTCTCATCTGGGGTTCCAAGTTGTTCCGGGATTGGCAAATCAAAGCTTAATCGAACTACCAAAGCTGGAGAATCATGGTACGCATGTGGGATATTTCGTTGACAGTGATCCTCAAGGCGAAATCTACAGAAATCAACTCAAGGATGCAGGAGTTGACGACGGTAATATTGTTAACGTAGTTCGGAGTGACGGAGTCGCTTGTACGATTGAAGATTTCATTCTATCGGATCGATTCACGAACGCCGTCAATACACTAATCGCAAGGCATAATCAGAATATTCCGACAATTAGCGAGGAAGATCTTTCTAGCCCGGGAAGAGCGGACAAGTTGAAGGCAATCAAGTCTCAGTACCAGATCAGTCTTTCGAAGGTCGATATTGCAAACGTACTCCTCGAGTCGATAATTGATGAAATTTGGCCAAACCTCTTGGACCCAGATTACGCGCCAGAATTGAAACGGATTTACAGTGAACTGGTCGAGGCACTTGAAATAGAGCGGCGGGATTAAGTGAATGATCGTTGTCCGGGACAGGAGCACAGATGAGTATTGTCGAGCGGCTGCCCGAATGGTTGACACTGGCCCGAACGGACCATCGCCGCGTTCAGCATAAGTTGCAGCTTTTTCTTCGCGCTCTTTTCTATTCGCCGCTGCATTCCCTTCCGTTCTGTAGGGAATCTCGTAAAATGACGCTCTTGGCGCCCGAGGTTCTCGTTGAGCTGTGACTAAACATCACAACCTGCAAAGAAATGGATCGGGATAACAGAGCATGGCCTATTTTGCGCTTACGTCATAGTCATACCAGTACCTTGACGTATAATCTGTCCGTCGTAATCGTATACGAAACTGTTGTGCCCGAATCGTGGGACCGAGATTTTCGACACCCTTGTTCTTGATTTCCCGTTCTTTCGATAGTGATAGACGACTCTTTCGTATATCCAAACATCCCGCACCACTCGAGCCCCGAGATATCACGCGGAAACCTGTATTCGAATATTTCTCGCGACGAAGCACCGAATTGATGGCTCTCAAACGTCTTGTGAATTAGTTCTAGCGCGCCCCTCTCCATCGGCAGCGAGGCATCAGCTAGAAACTTTGACGCTCGATGTTGATCAAGATAGAAGCCGAAAACATAGAAAACAATAACGATTGATCCAATAACAAGAAGGCCAGTCTTGGTTTTTGAAAGTTTGGTCAATTGCCCGATCCCCTATACCTTATAGTGAACGGCTTCGCATCGTCATTGAATTCGCTAAGCCACGCAACACCCCTTGTCTGAATTTCACTCCACACTGTTCTTTCGAAAAATGGTTTGCTATTGAAATCATATTGGTCATATAAACCAATTGCCTGACCATTATTGTCATAGATAATCCAAGCATCGCCAAGGAGGCCGTTATACTTCGTACCATAGAAATCATACTTAACCGCGCGCGATCGTCCTAGTAATTCTGGATTTGAAAATCGCAAGGTCCGCTCGATCGGTGTGTTCTCGCCAATTACTGAGACGATACTATCAAACTGCTCTTTCGTGAGGTCCAAATCACCGCGTCCCAACCAGTACTGCTCGAAATTGTCTTTCGCGAGTGGATCATCAAGTTGTGAGCGAAGAATATTTCCTGTTCTTCCCAAATCTGGCCGTTCGTCAATCGGCTCATCGGTTTGGCTATTGTCGGCAACCTCTATTTCTCTTGTATGCTCAGTAATCTCAATGATAGCGACGAACACAAAACTGAAGCCAACCCTGAATCCGCCATCGTTGAATCCAAAGGTAATTATCGGGACCCACCCGACCCAGATATTGATCTTGTAAAACGTTACCGTTTCGGTCGCAGTATTGGAGCCGGCACCCGAGCCACCGCCACCGTTGGCCGCCGCGTTCAAACACAATGGTGGCGAACACAAGCCCGTCGGGTCGTGCTGGATAAATCCGGTGGGGTCATTAAAACTCAATGGGCTGTTCATGACGTAACTGCGTTTCTTTGCAGTCAGGCATCGATGCGCAAATCACCATCGACCATCGCGCGTCGTCTGGTTGCGATCCGCCTCGTGCATACTGGTGCTGGTCATGAGCGACCAGACGCCGATCCCGCTATCGCCGAGCTCATGCAAGGTATTCGCCGCGACTGGAAACAACCCAAAGCACGTAAGACTGCCGCGGTTGCCGACGATGTTATGGCGATGGCCGACAGCGTCGATCCGGAAACCAATAAGGGGCTTCGCGATCGCGCCCTGCTGTTGTTCGGTTTTGCCGGTGCGTTTCGTCGTTCCGAGTTGGTCGCGATAGAATTGCATCATATTCAATATCAAGACGAAGGCGCGAGAGTCACCATTCCACACTCCAAGACCGATCAGGAATCGCATGGCCAGGAAATCGCCGTGCGTGCTGAATCGAATTCGGACTACTGTCCTGTGCAAGCATTGAAAGACTGGGTAACTGTAGCCTCGATTAACAGCGGACCGGTATTCTTACGCATGCACCGTCACGATCGTGTCGGTACTACGCCAATGACGCCGCAAAGTGTGGCACTAGTCGTGAAGGAACATGCCGAGCGCGTCGGTCTAGAACCGGCACACTATGCTGGTCACAGTCTGCGACGCGGATTCTTGACCGCCGCGGCACGAGAGCACAAAAGCATTTTTAAAATGGCCGAGCATTCCCGTCACAAATCCCTCGAAGTACTGCGCCAATATGTTGAAGACGAGCAGAAGTTTGATGACCATGCTGGTGAAGGGCTCTTGTGGCGCGATGAGCAATCGGACCCCGAGTCGTAAATTCTGATGAGCGACACTTCGACCAATGCCTAAGAGCCTAGGAAATCGATTCACCTATTTTGAGGACGAAATTCGACGCGGCGGCACTGCCGATGTCTATAGGGGCCTCGATCTCGAGAATCGGGGACGCGAAGTAGCTATCAAGCTACTCAAGCAAACCGTTTTATCGAACGAACACACAGAACTGGCCTTTGAACGCGAACTCCGATCGCTTGAAAAGCTACGTCATCCAAACATCGTCGTGCTCATCGATATAGGCAAAGACGCGGATAGCGGACGCCGATTCCTGGTAATGGAGTGGTTGCCGAAAACTCTCGCTCAACACATTTCGGAAAACGTACCGGCGGACTGGAACGAGTTCGCCTATTCGTATGCAATTCCTTTGTTAAATGCCTTGAAATACGCCTACAACAAGGATGTGGTCCACAGAGATCTGAAACCAGCCAACATTCTTGTAGACAGCAGTGGCAATCCGAAATTGGTTGATTTCGGTATTGCGCGATTGCTCGAGCAACCTCAAATCGGTCACACGATGGAAAGCTTCAAGACGCCACCCTACTGCCCCATCGATGATGTCGGTAGCGGCGAGGGCAGCGTAGACCATGCGATTCTGTATTGTTGCAGTTGCATCCTGAATTCCTCCATTGCTGTAGCAAAAAGTGCGCGGATTCCGGCGCAGGAATTACTATGGCTACGGGCAGCGCTAGGTACTTGTTGAAAGGATGCTGATTTCCTGCATTTTTCCTGCGGATCACTAGGTTGGTTGGAAGTGTCCCAAAGGATCGTACATTCCTACATAGTGACAATTTGGCCCCGCTGTGACGTTGAATCCTATATTCGGTGATCGAGCGTTACCGGTATTCCCCACAAGTCACCCTGTTTTGTGTTTGTACAGTTGATTTCCTGGCTCCAGTCATTTTTAGGATAATTTCAAGATTGCGCGCGAAATTTCAATTAAGGTACACTTTGACAGTTGACCTGAACGATGCTCGACCCCGGTCGGCAAAACCGCTGTCCGAGCCACTCGATCTTTGGAGAAATAGACTATGCAATTTCTAGGCAAAATAGCGACTGTGCTGATTATACTATTACTCATTGGATGCGCCTCGAATCCGTGGGTAGTACAGGGTGTATCGCTATCGTCTGAGGTATTCATCGCAAGGACACCGGCAGATAAGATCGAGATTTTTAGAAATACTACTAGCCCGTCAAGGCCGTTTGTGGAAGTTGCTCAAGTTAATATTCATCCCAAGGGGTTACCGATGAGTACTAAGCATACAAAAATTGACGCGACTCTAGAGAAACTCAAAACTCACGCAGCAACTCTCGGCGCAGACGCGATAATGGGCGTGAGTATTTATGTCGCGCCGGCGGGAACTGTCGGTCATGGTGGTGTCAGTATTGATGGTATTGCGATTCGGTGGAAGTGACGCGAAGTTAAGGTGTTGAACCAATTTATCGATTATCGACACTGATATTGTAAGTCGGCAAAAGGGTCATGCATTTCTACAGTATATGCAGCAAGTTCGACAACGAAAGGTCAAACTCGAAGTGATACGTGTAGTCGCCGACGTGTTTGCGGGACTCGACGACCTCAAACAAAATTCATGAACAACCGGGGGCCGATTGATTTGGTTCTGCATCGATCACGGTTAGTGACTCGGAGTGACTGCTTCATTGACTAAGGATCCTGAAATTGCCCGGATTCCTGTTTGCGTTTCATGTATCCGAAACGATAGCGCGGAAAGCTATAGTAATTGGCCATTCGACTGATAATCTCGCGAACACGATCCCTTCTGGGCTAGTTCTGTCCCATAGGCGTTGACGGGATACAGTCCAGAGAAAGTTTAAGGGACTAGGGCCCTCTTTGTGACTGCACAAGAAAAATCGACCAGGAGGACCTCCACACATGTCCGAGCTACTTCGTCTAGCAAGTGAGTCTCCAGAAGGCTCTCGCATACAAAATGTTACGCCAGATAACGCCAACTGGGAGTACGTCGGATTTTCTGTGCACAGGCTCGGTAGAGGCCAAACGCTTAACAAGTTAACCAACTTGAGCATGCAGGGTGGGTGGTAACCAGGGCGACCTGTTTTTGCGGGGTAGATTTTGAACCCTATTTCAGCTTAACGCGCAATGCTATATCGCAGAATTCTTTCTGGTTTTGTATCTGTTTGGTCGATAGTTTATCATCGAGCAACCAGGGACAGGCCTGCGTCATCGTCCCATAAGCCGGGCCAAGGGAGTGGCCATAATAATTATCGCACAGAGGCTTTGCACGAGAAAGTGCAGCATAGTACGCTTGGTTATCGCTTCTGTTATAGGCCTCATTTCCCTGCACTGCCTCTGTATGTATCTTGCTCCCGAGGCTGATACAGGCATTATGCCGACGCGCATCAGCGTTGCGTTGCTCAACTTCGGCCATTCGCTGATAGAATGGACGATCATCGGCGCATCCCGAAACGCCTAACAGGAGACACGAGACGAGACTGGCACAACTGAACCTGTTCATTAGAGCTCCTCTGTTAACTGGAGTAGATAAAGCGATTATGCACTTTGCTTACGTTACGTCAACTAGAGCAGTGATGCGATCTCGTCCCAGAAATACTCGCCGTCTAAGCGAAGGCCATCTAGCATTTTGTGAACAAACGACTCGAGACTACGCGCATCGACGTTTGTCCATGCTTTCACGATTCGTATCTTGGCCAGACTCTTCGTTCCTAACAACTCTTTCTGGCGTTGCTCCGGCGTGTCTGTAGTTATTCCGATTTTCTTGATGGGAGGAAATGACGCGTTCTCCTGAAAGCGTAGCAATTTCGCCGAGAAAAGTGGTTCTGCAATGTATAGCGTGTTCTGCTCAGGCATGTGCTGCTCCACGCGATACCAAGCTATCGCGCAGTCGCGAATGGTTGCTCTCGAGACTTCGTGCGGCACGACAGTCTCCGTAAGGTACGTATTGAGTCGATCCTGATCGACGGTACTGGATGGCGCGTAGTCGAGGTGAGTTCGTATCGTGGCACGGTGTCGCTCCGAGCTTCGGCCGCTTAAGTCGTAATCATTCAAGGAGTCAACCGTGGCGTCAAGCTGCTTGGCAACGTAGCTGATCACCTTGGTGGAAATCTCGCCTTTGTGGCGCGGAAAGCGGCCCTCATGTTCCAGATACTTCAGCTGCAGAGCAAACGCTAAGCGGTTAGTCGAGTAGGCACCCGTGCAAAGCGCAATTTCTTAATCAGTGAGCAGCCAAAAGCTGTCCAACTCCTGAGGGGACCAAAGCTGCTTCAAGGGGCAGCTCCTTATTATTTATCCAAATCGCTCTTACGGCGATTGTCACGGAGACGCCGGCCATCTGCACCGACGATGAGCCAGCTAGTATAGAGGACAAATTTAGTTGCAGCTGTGAATACAGCGTTCACGGGCCCAACGGGCCGGATACAGTAATACTCTGCTGCCCGAAATGGCGGCATATGGCAGCTACCGTGTCACTACCCCTAGTTCCTGTAGCGATCCCATCATTGAAAATTGTCACCAGGTTTCGAACACCCGCTATCATTTTATCAAGCGTACGGGTCACCAGGAATAGATTTCTCTTGTTCTGCGTACGGCCTATACCCGCCCCCAACTCCAAAGTCGTTTTCCTCTGCCCAGCCAATAATCAAAGCCAACAGTTCCTCGCACTTCGATTCTGGAATGATCTGGTCAGGGCTTGTTTGGCACAGCCCAAAACGAAAATACCATTCATCGAGTTTGTTCTCAGTCATGAGATTTCCGAGACGTAGGTTACAATTAGCATGGAGTTAGAGATGCAGGTTTCGTGGTGCTGAGTCGCGCATGATAGTATGCCATATCGTCGGTGTCCTCACTCCGCGCAGAAAAGAACACAAAGGACCAGTATCTCTGCTCCGTGCAAATGCCACAATCTATCCGACACCGTTGACGAGGGGCAATCTCATGCCAAAAAGGAACTACCGGCGCCATCTACGGCACTACTATTTGTGGGGCTTGAAGGTACCCAGACATCTTGCAGCTGCGATGATAGCGTGTAGTTTGCTGACGGCTGGATTCGCGCATGCGCAGGAAAATGCCAGTGGCGAGTTTGACGCCGTCATGAATGAGGCATTCGCACTTGCGCAATCCGCGATCTGGTACAACAAGAATGATGAGTCAGTACGCAGTAGCGCGAATCTCGCACTTAAGGCGTCGAAAATCGCCAAGGACAATTGGGGCGAGAAGGACATACGCTATCTCCGCGCAGTGTCGGTGTTTTCAATCAGCATGTGCCAAAACACGCTGGGCATCATAGCGAATGCGAAAGGAGATGCTGCTGAAATGATCGAATCGGTTGAAACAATGACCACCGAGGCAGGGTCGATTGCGAGAACTCAAACACAAGACGGTGAAGTGATGATGATGGCAACTCTGATCAAAGCCCGTTTGGCAAGAGTTCGCGGTGACATGAATCTAGCGACGCAATATTACGACTTCGTCGTGCAGACGCTCGAAGGAATAATGACGCCGGAAAATCCAATCCTCGCAGCGGTAATTGCAGAGCGAACCGAATGAGGTGATATTCGTGGTGCTTTGAACCCTGGCTGCTGTCTCTCCGATGAAATCGTCCGTGTTGAATCAGTAGGAATATTTAGTGCAGCCGGTTAGAGTCAGATTATGACTAAATGGCTACAAATATTTCTAACGAAGATTCTCCCAGGGGACCTCACGGAGGTCTTCATAACTCAATATTCTTGCTACGGCTCTTAGCCGGGATTCGTAGGTGCGGCGTGAGTGTTTGGAGCTGACGCTCGCAATCGCGTAGTCGGCGACGTTGGCGTGCTTGGAGATAAGCTTCCCAGGAATCTCAAGCTGCGGCAGTTCGGTGAGATCCATTGCCGGTATTAATTCTCCTTGTTTCGGCGTGTCAGGTGACTGATTACTCGACACCCTATATGGAGGGGAATCTGTAGAGCTCATAGTTGTGCCAATTCTTGCATCTGCCATCCACAGGATAGGTTTTGATAACGTACATTATCATAACTGATAAAATGACTAAATCAATGACTTACGGACGCGATTTTAGGTGCTTGGACCACTAGCCGACTTCTTGCAAATCGGCGCTGAAGATTGGCCCATATCTATACGAAGAACCATGGACTTGCATAACCAATTGGCGCCGAAACTGGGTCAAATTTGCACGCCGATTTACAATGTCAACGGCGATCAGTTCCGCGGTAGCTCAGACGAAGAGATCTAACTGTGGATTTAGTTCAACAACCCACTCAATGCGACCGATCCAAGCGGGTTTGACGCACATCGTCCGGCGGCGCTACCGGAAGTGATCGTCGTGAGTCAGCGCTTCAGCCAACCAGATTTCTCCGGAGCTGACGGTTTCGGTGGTAGAAATTGGTTGTTCGGCTCAGGCGATAGTGGCGGTGGCGGTGGCGATGATGACATTGGCGATTGTGGCGGCCCAACTGATGAATCTCCGCGTTCAATGCAGCCTCAACGGTGATTTTCGTCAGCATCGAACGGAACTCGTTGAGGTCCGCTTCCGTCTTGATGTTCTTCGCTGCCGCTTGCGCGATTGCTTGTAGTTCTTTCTTCTTCATAATCTGCCTATCCTTACCCGTAACCGGGCTCAATGATAGGCAGTTACACAGTTTTATTTACAGTCTCTACAGTGCGTCCGCACCAGTAGTTTCGCACGTCATTCATTTTCGTACCCGTAAGGTACTCAGTGTCCGGAGTGTGTTGACCATTACAGGCAGCATCATGCTACCGAATTGTCCACGCTGTTCGAGGAGCCCGTGAATCACACAGCTAACCCAACGTAGCGACAGTCGCAATACTAATTATCTTCTTTTGAGATTGCCATTGAGAGAATTTCACGTTGAATGTTGGTCGCAAGTATCTCCATCATGCCCTCTTTGTCATTGGATACCTCTGCTCTCACATTTGCTAAAAGGGCCTCCAAGAACGTCTGTTTTTTCCGACCAGCGATTGGCCCGTGCTGCGCCCATATTAGGCCCTGCGATCCGGATATGTGAGCGGCAATAGCGCGTTGATCTGGTCGTCGGTCCCCAATAGCAATGAGCGTTTTGATCGCTTCATCGACTAAGTCCTGACTATCCAAATCGTGTGGCGCATTGTTGGCCTTTTTCAACATTAAATAAGCCAACTCGTTTTCGACAAAAACATCGTTCGGCGCGAGACCTTGAGCCTGAAGCAAGAAATTCTCTGCAACACCCAAATTATTGCTTTCCAGTTCAAGCGCACCTCGATGCAGCCAATAGTGATGATCCCAAGCAAGCAGTGCCTCAAAAGAGCTGTATATTTGGCGAGCGACCTCAGCGCCCACTGTCCTCCGAAGCAGCGTGTGGCTGACAAATGTGCTGAGCATCTTCTTCGGACGCTCGTGGTACTTCATATTGACTGTTGCTCTTGTACCTGCAATGTGGATCAGCGCCTCAATTACTTCGACGATAGCTCCTTGACCGCTCAAGTCATCATAGACAAAGTTCGCAATAACCCTATGCCTTCCCTTGTACATTTCGTTGCCACTCTCAATGATGAGTTTTCTGCGTGTCAGAGCATCCAAGGCACGCGGCCAATGCGCGATATCGTCACCACATGCAAGTGCTATTTCATCACGAGAAAGAAAAAACCTGTGCGCGTGCGCAACGCATGTAAGGCCGTACAAGAATTTCTGCGTCGGCTCAAGCTCATGAAGCTCACCGGCGGCACGCTCTTGAAACTCCGTCCCATTTGTCGCCTTATACATCGCGACCAGCATCTGCCTTCCAGACTCGTTTTGAAATATTGTGCGCCGCTCTGGCTGAGTCTTTCCTTTAAGTTGCCCAAGTCGGTTTTCGCGGTCCAGCACTTCAAGAATCGCATCAATATCATTATTGCCGAGGTATGGAATTGGAAACTCAATAGGCTCTACCAGCCCTAATTCTTGTCTGTCAATTATCTTGTCAACCTTTGATGATCGACACTCGCACACGACTACCAGTCTTGGGTTTGTGTCTGATAACTCACGTACCATTTGAGACACACGACTGAACCAGAGGTCCGAATCACTGATTAGAACTAACTCTATCCCTTTGTCGTCTTGTAGCGCCTTGCGAACAGCGTGAACATTGAAATTCTTCTTTGCATCGACCCACGCCGTAGGTACGCCATCTGCCTCCATTTGCAGCGCTATCGACATCATTGCAGATGATTTTCCAGTGCCGGCCGTACCCGTGACTACAATAAATCCATCCACGGTAGGTTTCGCACGAAGCTGATTGATGGCTTCGACAATTTCATCGAAACAATCCCGGTTCGCAACACGGTTGTGCGTTACATCCCTCCATTCAGGTTCAGCACCAAGAAGATAATCTGTAGCCTCCGCGCTGCCCTCGTCAATATCACCGACTCGTACGATGCTTGCGCCACCTACTGCCCGTGACTCTCGTTGTGCTGCTATGTATTCATTGCCTGTAAGCCGTTGTTCATGCATTCCGGCGAGGATTCGGTCACGAAACTCGTCGGCCTTGTACGGCAACCAGACTATATTGTATTTGCTTAGAAGCGCCTGTTTGCTTCGCGCAAGTTCCGGCGTTACGAGGTAGCTTTGTGGCCGGAGTTCTCTCTGACGATTTGGCTTGCCACCGCGCAATGCCAAATGTTGCCACATCAGGCCCTCTTCCAAAGAAGTACCCATAAACACCACTGGTCGCGAGTTCAGATCATGTCGAAGGAGATCATAAAATGGATCACCAAGCGGGCGAACCGCATATTGCGAGCGGGAGAAAGTAATGTCATCTGGAACATTCTGAAGGCTGCCGTTTAGATGAATCACGTTAATACGATCTGGGTGTAGCGTTGAAATATGCCCAGTGGTCGCCGATACAGAATTAACTACGCGGGCAGTCTGGTGCCGTTCAAGCATCTTCTCCAAGAGATCATCTACGTTCAATGTGTAGATTTTCTCCCACGGCATAGCAACGATAGTGCCGTAGAAATCTGGACATTCCTTTGCATGGACGGTGAACAACGATTCAAGTAACTCTTTCGTAGCGGTACGATTTGTCTGCAGCGCCGCCTCATAAACGTCTTGCAATTGTTCCTTATCTTCAAAATCCTCGCCGGGGTAGCAGATATCCCACAGCAACCGAACAAGCTTTCCTGCGGTCGGCAATGTGTCGCCGTTGTGGTTTACTGCACCCAAGGAGAATCCGGCTCCAGTGAATAGAATTGGGCGAGCACGCGAGAACTGCGTGCGAAGATTTGGAATGTAGGTTGTCTCTAATTTTAGTTCGTCAACCACTTGCTTGGCCTGAGATCGTCTTAATTCACATCATGATACCAGCGCGGGCAATATCTCGACAGTTCACACAGATTCACGGCAGTCACCGGTGCCGCCCGGACGCAGTCTCTTATGTGACTCAGTCGAATACACTCTGATACGACTTAGAATAAACACAATTTCGCGCGGTTCAGTTGAGTCGAACTAGCCAACAGACAAGAGTTAGCCGAATTGCTGGGGGGTTCTATGCAGCAGAATTCAGAGCAGCAACAACATGCTTCGGATCATTCTTAATCGCAGTCAATAGCGCCGCTGCCGGACCGTCGGGACGCCGTCGTCCTTGCTCCCAGTTTCGGAGCGTACCAACGGATATATGAAAGAGGCCCGCAAATCTCTCTTGAGATAGTCCGGTACTTTCTCGGATCTCGCGAACAATATCAGACGTTACCTCAAACGTTCGTGATGCCTTGCGATCACCACGTACAATCTCAGCGGCCTGGGATGCACTTTCAATCAGTTTGGCAAATAGCTTATCGTCCATCGTCTCAATCTCTACTTCAGTTGTCTGACAATGTTGGCAAGTTGTTTCTTCTGGGCGGGAGTTAGATCATCAATAGATCGATGATCGTATGCCAGCAGGAATAGGATTTGATCCGCGGCACTTCGGAAGTAATAGATCACCCGCATACCACCGCTCTTACCACCTTTTCGTCCCGACACTCTCCAGCGAAGTTTCCGGCATCCAGCAGTGCCAACAATAACGTCGCCGGCTGTCGGGTAGATCAGCAAATGCTCCTGCATCTGCTGATAGTCTTCATCCTTAAGGAGGTCGGTGACAAGTTCCGTAAACACCGGGGTCTCAAGGAAGGTAAGCCTCATGCGGGCATACTACGCCGCTGGCGTATATAAGTCAATGGCGTAGTTAATCATCACTACTTAACATAAGAATGATTCCGCGCAGCTGCCCAAATCACTGACATAGCGTTGCCAGCTGGTCTTCCTTAACGTATATTCATTTTGAATAGTTTTTATTGGATAGAATACTATGGCAACGACATCGTTGAGCCTTGGCGGGCATTGGGAAGATTTCATAAAGCAGGAAATTGGTTGCGGACGATTTTCAACTGCGAGCGAAGTGGTTCGAGCCGCGCTTCGTGAGCTCGAGGATCGCGGCATAAGACTGGAAGCTTTAAGGGCACATTTGGCAGAGGGCGCTGGCCAGGTGGCCAAGAAAGACTTTGTCCAAGATTTTGACATTACGAATGTGATTGAGCGTGCCAAAGCTCGCGCATGAGCAATACTTTTAGACTGACGCCGCGAGCTGCCGCTGATCTTGATGCAATTGCTGACTACACCATCGAAACTTGGGGGCTTGCCCAGCTAGAAACCTATCTGATGGGATTAGATAAACGGTTTCAGTGGTTGGCTGAAAATCCTCTCGCAGGTCGAGAACGCAATGACATTCATCCTGGCTATCGAAGTCACCCAGAGGGAAGTCACGTCATTTTTTATATTCTCGATGAGGATCAGCAGGTTGACATCATTGGTATTCCGCATAAATCAATGGACGTCAGTGTGTTCTTCATTTAACCAAGCCAAAACCCCTTCTATTTAACATAAATACCCTTATGCGCACAAAAGCGTGTAAGGGCCTGATAGTAATGTCTCACTTGGGCCAGTTAGAGATGTCACACCCTGGGGTTGTTGGCCCAAACCGCCGGAAAGGCGCAGTAAGGACCGGGCTCTTGTCATGAGATTCCAGTCGTAATGGCGGCCCATTGTGCAGCGGTATATGAATCAGTAAGTTACTGATGTTGGGCTCGAATTCATAGCTCCATGGTGCATGAAGTCATACTCTGAAAGAACCACTGCGCATCAATCTTTGGCGAGGCAACAGCCTTCGCTGGACACATTTCGGATTCCACAACATGCTGTTTTCCTGCGTCTTTGACGTATCTCATTGATTATCCGCTGTTGCTAGTGCAGCAAATCGGCGGTTTGGGCCAACAACCCCCTTCAGGGTTTTAAAAAGCTGGCTTTCGACAATCAAGATTCTTCCAAGATGCAGATGCTGAGACACTTGACATCAAGATGTCCGAAGCTGCCCCCGAATACGGGAGAACTTATAGGCATCCGCTATAGGGTTTAGACGAAGATTAAAGACACAATTCCATGTAAGTGATGCGGTTAACATTGTATAGCTGTAGTTCATTGAGAAATTCTATGACAGATAACAAATTGAAAGAATTTTATCAGCGCCGAGATATTCTCGGAGAAACCTATGAACCGATTCAGTGTTTACGTCACACCGAAGTCCCCA
>JAVJHY011176123.1:0-14878 GCA_035593235.1 Phascolosoma agassizii | reverse complement strand
GCACGCCTAACTAAAGCGGCAAAGCCGCAACCCAATGGGAAATTATGTATCCCCTGCAGGGAAAGAAGAAGGGTGTATTTTCAGGTCCCGGGGTGACCCAGGCTAGGCAATGTATCCCCGTTGGGGAAAAGTTAAGAAAAATAATAATCTGGTTTATTCGTCTTTAGTTTTCTTGTTTTTTCTTGCAGACTATCATGAATAAGGGACTAAATACTTTAAAATACGATACTAAATGAATTGTAAATGAAGTATATAATCATTGTGTTTTTATCGCTGTGCGGTGTTCAGCCCCTAAAAGTATCGGCTCAGAATTGTGGCTCGCCTCCGTGTTCAACGGTACCGCCGCCATTATGTTCCTGCGAGTTTGACGACGGGGAATTCACTCTGAATCAATCAATTGTGTTGGACGGCTGCTTTGACGATTGGACTGCAGTTCTTAGCGACCCTGATAATAATACATGTGATGGTCCTTATGATACCAATGGTCCACTAATAGACCGTGACGCGCCTGTACAAGGCTCTGGACGGGATCTTCTTCATTTTGCCGTTACCTGGGATAATAGCAATTTCTATGTTTACACCACCCGTGCTGGTTCGTCGGGAAAAAATATTGACCGGTTCATATATTATGCAGATCTCAACAACGATGGTTTGGTGCAAACAGGCGAACCTGTATTGCTTGTTACATGGAAAGGAAGTAACCGGCGAGTTTCGGGATTTTGGGGAACCTACGCTGCAGCTAACCCGGCCGGAGACCCTATGGCAGACACCTTGGGTTTTGCTGATGGCTATGCCTTACCAGGGAACGTAACGAATCTTTCGAAGAAAGCGGATTTCTCAGGTTGTTACGGTGGGGGAACCGGCTTGTCCATGGAATTCGCGATTCCCTGGAGCAAGTTGGGAATACCCGCTGGTTCGACATTCACCTTCCACATTTCAAGCACTAATGTCAACCCGGGTGGCGGCTCTTTTCCTGGCCAGGTTGATGATAACCTAGCCGGCTGCGAAGGTGGCCCATGGGGAACGCAGTTTGGTAAATTTACCTTCACTCCAGATCAAGCATTGGTGGGACGCCGTGGAAGCATCATTTGCGCCGCTCACACGGTTACTAATCTAAGTAATGGCAGTGACACGTTTGATTTAACTTCAGTCATCAGCGGCGACCATACACCGACAGTAGCCTATTATTTCGATGTAGACAACAGTGGCTCAATAACGGTTGACGACATCCCTTTCAGTGATACAGATAGCGATACCATTCCTGATACAGGATCCTTGTTCCCTGGAGAATCTTTAAATATTCTTATATGTTACAGCATTGCTGACAACGGTCCCGGTGATCCCCTGGGAATTGCTACAGTTATTACGACGGCAACTTCTAGTTTTAGCACTAACGTTAATCGCTCCGTTACAGACATTGTAGAGGTGATACCGTATCCCGAGCTTGTCGTGATGAAAACATCATTGACCAATTCTGATCCACTTAACCACACCACGAATCCCAAGCGAATTCCAGGTGCTTATGTTCATTACACTATCCGCCTGACCAACACCGGTGAAGGCCCGGCCGATAATAATTCTGTTGTTATCGCTGATCAGATACCCCCAGAAACGGAACTCTTTGTTGGTGACCTTGGAGGAAATCCACTGAATAGTCCAGTCTTATTTGTTGACGGCTCAGGATCTGACGCAAGCGGCTTAAACTTGGCATTTAATGGATTAGGTGTAGTTGGTGACGGTATCGATTTTTCTGATGATTTGGGGCCTCCTCATACTTATAACTACAATCCTGGAACAAATATGGACATAGACGGATTTGATAGCAGTATCACCAGTATTCTCATCAATCCCTCAGGAATATTCAATGGCGCCAGCAGCAGCAATAGTCCCTATTTTGAAATTATTTTTAGAGTACGTGTTAGATAATAATCAGGGGTAAAACAGGATTCTTAAGAAAATTAAAAACGCCCATTTTACGAGCCACTTCCGAACTCCTTCTCTGCTTCGTTTAATAGCATCTATTAAAATAGGGCGGTTGTTTGTATATCAATAGGATAGGTCCATCCGAAATTTTTCCTTGAATTTTTATTGATTACGACCGGCGATAACGCCACCATCAACATCCCAGATGGCGCCAGTGACCCAGCTCGTTTCATCGGAAAGCAAGAAATCAACGACCGCGTTTACATCTTTGGGCCTGCCGATTCGACCAATCGGGTGAAACCCATCGAAGCCTTTCAACGTTTCTCCGATTTTATCTTTCTCGATAAAGGCCTTATAGATGCTGGTCAGGACGACAGCCGGGGAGACCGCGTTAACGCGGATATTGTGGTCGGCCAGCTCCATTGCCAGGTGTTGTGTAAGAGAATGCAAGCCTGCTTTGGCCATGGAATAAGCGGAAGACGGAGTGGCTTTGATGGCTTGTTTAGCCCACATCGAGCCGATATTCACGATGGCCCCACCCCCGTTTTGTTTCATGTTTTTGGTCACGGCCTGAGTAATGAAGAAAAAAGCTTCATTGATGTCCATGTATTTTTTGTAATCTTCCAGAGTATGCTCCAAAAATGAAACTGGATTAAAATAGCCTGCGGCGTTGACCAGAAATTTGAAATGACACTTATCCTCATTAATCCTTTTTATCAAGGATTGCACCGCATCATGGTTATAAAGGTCAACTGACACAGTTTCGACATCGACTCCTGTATCCTTTTGTATCGCTTCTTTGGCTTCAGTTAATTGCCCATGACTTCGGGCGACAAGGATCAGGTTGATATCTCTTTTCGACAGCCTTTTAGCAGTATCCAATGCAATCCCTGCAGACCCACCAACGATTAATGCTGTTTCCTTACTCATGGTATTTCTCCTTTTTGTTATCCATCTATCTATTAATAGATAGATGTTATGTTTAAATAAATATGGAAGTTAGCCTTTTAGTTGAGCAAGCGCGTCGTCCAAGACCGCTTGCGTATACGCGGCATTCTTGCGAGTTCGGGCAATCAAAAGCCCGCCCTCCAACGCTGCCAAAAAGTGAGCCGCCGCACTTTCCGGATGAATCTCTTTACGTATTTCCTTATCCTTAATTCCCTGTTGGATTATTTTGGCAATCCAATCTTCACTTGTGCAGAAAAATTCACGCAAAAACTCGCTTGCCGCTTCCGGCATAGCCATAATGTCGGAGGCCAACATACCGCACAGGCAAAATTTTTCTTCTTTGGCAGATTGCAAAAAAGGTTCTGCCATGGCTTTCAGTTTTTCGAGACTACCTATCTCCTTTGCATCCAAATCATACAAGAAACCGATAAAACGTTCTACATAACGTTTAGCCATCTCAACTGCTAAATCCTGTTTGGTTGGGAAGTAATAATGAATACTCGATGTCTTTACCCCGACTTCTTGCTGGAGATTTTTGTAGCTAAATGCGTTAAATCCCCTAGTCTGGGTGAAGTGCTCCGCAGCATCAAGAATTCTATGCGCCGTTCGATTTATTAATTGTTTTGTCATTTGCTAACAACTATCTACTTATAGGTAGATAAGTATAATAGTAATAATTGACTGTTTCAAGAGTTTCTGATATTTTTTTGAAAAAATTTTCGTCGAAAAACCGCCGAAACACGGTGCAACAAATTTAGGAGGCCAGTTCCTAATGGGCGATCGCACGCAGCCTTGCCAACACCACGAATCCTCACAGCTGCGGAAAACTCGCCGGTCTCAGGCAGCTGCTCCCATCACGCTTATTCCCGGATCTTAGCAAGTAAGCTTCTCGCGTCGTTAGCGCCTGGAAAGGATGAAGAAATCTCCAAAGCTCGTTCTAGCTTCTCCTTTGCCAGCTCCTGATTGTTCTGCTTTAGAAATATTTTCCCCAAATGATAATACGGATCCGGTAGATGCTCGTCAATCTGAATAGCACGTTCAAACATTTCTTGGGCTAGATCTTGGTCACCACGATGAAAAAGTACCCAGCCCACTGTATCAGTTACCACAGCGTTTTCACTATGTTTTTTAATCAGTTGCTGGGTTATTTCATACGCTTCTTCAAGGTCGTTTCCCGACGCCCTCCCAATGAGGAGCATGGCTAAATTATTGGTAATAGCTCGATCGTCCGGAGACTTTTCCAAGGCTTGGCGATAATGTGTTATTGCGTCATTTATTTGGTTTTGTTGAGCATAGAGGGCTCCTAAAAATTGATAGGGACGTTTGGAATCCGGGTTCGTTTTTGCCACCTTTTGGAAGGTTGCAGCCGCCTTTTCAATTTCACCCTTATTTTGATAAGCATAGCCTAGATAAAATTGTGAATCAAAGTCATCAGGATATATCTCAACGACCTCCTCCAATGTTCGCACTGCCAGATTATAGCGCTTCGTAGCAACATAGGCTCGGCCTAATAACCGACGGGCAAGGTCATGATTGGCATTGGGTATTTCCAGAACTCGGTTGGCGTACTCGACCGCAAGGCGATACCGTTTCTGCTTATAATAAACTTCCATTAATAGTGAATTCGCGTTGGCATGCTGGGGGTAGTAATCCTCAACTTTTTGTACGAGCTCAATCCCGCGATCCAATTTATTGGTTTGGATCAGTAAACCAGCCAGCCGAGTAGCGACATTTGGGTTGTTCGGATAGAGTTTAAGAATCTCGTTGTACGCATTAATGGCTTCTTCAATTTCGGTTTTTTCAAAAAATATCTCTGCGCGCGCGATAAGGGCCTTTAGATGTTCTGGTTTCTGCGCCAGCACCATGTCGATCTCTTTGGCAGCCGAATCAAATTCGCTTTTCTTAACCAAAACGTAGGCCAATCCAACCCGAGCATTCATGTTTTCCGAATCGAGTTCCAGGGCTTTCCTCATGGAGTTCTCGGTTGCGGCGAGATCGGGGATAAGACTGTATATTTCTCCGATTTTATAATGTTCTTGAGACTTCAAATTTGGATATTGTTGGAGCTTTGTCAGCACGTTATGGGCTTTTCCTACCATTTTCTGATGAGCGAATGCGGATGCCAAAATGAGATGGGCCTTTTGATTTTTCGGGTTTATCTTTATGACTTTTTTTGCATGATGCTGAGATGTCTGGTAGTATCCGGGGACGTGCAGTAGGCGTGCTAATTCCAGGTGTCCTTCCCAAAGATTTGGATTTAGCTCAATGGACCGTTCCAGGGCCGTGAGGCCTTCAGAGGCTTTCTTGAGTTTGAGTAAACATCTCCCCAGTTTTAAATAGACTTCTGCGTTTTTAGGCTCCTGTTTAATGGCATTTTTATAGGCAAGCTGCGCGCTTTCAAACTTCATCGCTTTAGCAAGTTTGTCTCCCTGGGCCAGAAAGTGATTCGCTTTTACCCTTTTCATCTTTCTCGTTGTTGGTAACAGTTGATAAACTCCGTAGCCAAACGTCGCCCACATCATCGTCAAAAACAGACCCACGCCGAGAATACGACCTATTGGCGGGCGCCAATAGGAGTGAGCCATCTGTATCCTCTCTCTGCAGAAGGGCTCTGCACCGAAATCTAAGGAGTGGCTGGCATCGGGGCAGAGAGAGCGAAAGAGAAAAAGATTTCCGTATTTTTGCCCAGGAATACATGCGCAGCGACCATACGATGTCCTTTGACTTAAACAACCATAAGGCCAGGATTGGGTTTTAAATCCGAACATTTTTTTAATCGTAATCCCAATCAACCATGCAATGCCTTTAATGTAGTGGAAGGTGAGCAGTAAAAAATCGATTGGAAGTCGGACAAATTTGATTAGAAAATTCAAAATATTCATTTTTAATCTCTTTTTGAAAGGATGGCTCAGGTTGGTGAAAAAAATCTATCAAGTTAACCAATGTTCTTTCCTTATTATAGCAACCATTAACCACATGTGCTAAAAAAACCTCAAATTCCAGAAAAATTCCTATTGTAAAAACCGACGAAACGCGATATCACGAACGCATGAGGCCATTTCCTAATGGGCGATCGCAGGCGAAATTTAAACCGATATAATTACCGGCTGGAGTCGATCCGGCCTATCAGGTGGGAAAGACAGGCCCATGATATCCGGCAGTGAAACGGCAACTCACCGCCTCCCAGATTTCTGGTAAAACCTGATATCGAACAGAAAACCGCCTCTTACGCAGGGCATTTCATGTTTGTGTTTATTATGGGGGAAATTGCAGTCGCCCCTGCCGACGTTAAGCCAATTTGTCGTTCGATCGGCAGATGAGAATCAGTATCCCTCCGACCACAATCATCCATGGCAGGACTGACAAGGACCCCTGTAATCCTGCAAGTTGCGCCAGGTTAAAGGTCCCCAGCTGCGAATACCATTCGGTCACCTCCTCGCCCGCCCGGATCGGACGAATAACCCACGAGTGTAGCTGACCTTCAATAAACATTCGATAATAAATTGCCAGCGGATTGCTCCACTCAAAATGTGTGCCTTGCTCTGCATCCAAATCGGAAACCCTCGGTGCCATCGGTGAAATGGCCGCAATTACCAACATATTCATTATCGACAATCCGCACATCAGGATAAACCCAGCCCGTACCATTGCTCGGGAGATTCGCCACCCACATGTACGAAAATATGAGATTACAATGCCATAAAACGGTAGGGACAGGATCAGATACCTCGCTCCAATCACGGGTCCTCCATGCCAGGCCCCAAAGGTCGAGTTGACTAGAAAAAGTCCAAGGATATTGAATAATGCGAGCTTGCCTAATCCAGAACTTGCCGAGCTGCGCATCTGCCAAACTGCTGGAATTATGAATAGTAATACCGGCATATGCCAAAATAAACCACGGTACGGGTGAAACGTAAGCATCCAAAATACCCTGGCCGAAGGCCACCCGAATTGTTGGCCAGAGACTTCGTGGACGGATATTACCAAGGGATTATTAAAAGCTGTGGCTGTCGCGAAGAAGCCGCCAAAACAAACTTTGTGATAAGCACAAAACCCCAAGAACGGTACGAGTCCACCGAGGCAAAACCAGATGGCCCGTCGACGCTCTTGTCTAAAAAGCCACAAAGGAAAGGTAATCGCCGCAATCGCCGCGGTATACTCCACGCACACAGCCAGTCCCACACAAAATCCGCCGAGCCAGGCCAGTTTCGGGCCATCTCGAGTTATACAGTAACAGGCGCAGGCAATTAGGGCAGCCGTTGTTGAGTGACCAACCAAATGGGTAGAATAAGGAAAAACCAGCGTTCCACAGCTCATTGTGACGGCCAACCCGGCTGCCCAACGCGGCCGTTCAGGATGCAGCCGCAGAATCGTCCAGTAAAAACAGATGATCCCAATCCCCCAGGGCAAAACGGAAAGCCCAAGGTTAAGCAGGTAGGCATTTACTCGCGTAACAACCCCGCTGATCGGATTCAGGCCGATAAAACGTTCGATACCGTAAATCAGCCAATAAAACGGGACCCCCATAAATGTCGTTCCCGGTCCTTTATTCGAATAATAATGCGGATTGTGATCTGGATTGTACGACCAATCGCCCGTATTTTTGCCAAGCTCAGGTGCAAAAATGAAACGATCAATGTGCAGCGTTGGTTTTCCATGCGCACCCGGTTCGACAGCGGCAAAGATGGCATCAAGACGGGCAATCGAATTCCAGCCAAAACCGTTATAAAAATACGCACCGTTAATTGTTGTCAGTGCGAAAAGAAGCAACTCAATCCGCCGCCGGCTGAAAAATCCCTTAAGCCCGCAGCAATTCCATGCCTCAGAGTCAGCCTCCCAATTCGCAACGCGCCCTTCCTTATCTGGTCCAAATTTCAACACATTGTTGGCATGGTTTAGAATTGAGCAAAATTTCCTTAATTAATTCTAGCCTGAATTTTTTGACTACCAAGGACGACCAAGAATCTGGCTATGGTGTTCAAGGTTACCGTAAATCTACTTTGTTAGATTAGCCTTGGAGAGCTGCATCGATGTCTTGTGTTATATATTTTTCGAAAGTTGCCTCAGGGCCGTCTTGTAAGCTCGGCTCTCGAAAGATCGCTGTGGATACGCCTCTGGTTTTCGAAAAAATCCCTGACTCAAGCTCCCGACACATCTCATCCAAGTTAGTCTAACAAAATAGAAATAATTTAATATCATTAAAACCATGTGTTATTGCTTTAGCATCATTTTTCGAAAATTTATGTCTCTGGTTGAGGCGTATGCGCGCTTGCGCAACCAACCCTCCGATATTAACGTTAGTAGACAATTCCTGAAAGATTATCTACCTGACTGAATCTGAGCACAAAAGAATATTAAACTATTTTAAAACACGCTCTGAGGAACTATGAATTCAGATAGCCATCAGAATAAAATCTACAATGTATTTCTCAGTTATAACGGCGAAGATCGGCAAGAGGTCGCTAAGATCGCTGAATATCTGGCCAACCAGGCAAAACTAAAGCCTTGGTTTGATCAATGGGAGTTGGTTCCCGGCGAGCCCTGGATACGTGCGTTGGAACGCGGTTTGTTTGCCTCGAAAACCTGTGCTGTTTTTATCGGAAAAAGTGGTCAAGGTCCCTGGCAACGTCAGGAAGTCGAAGCTGCGTTGATGAAACGGGCGGAGAACGAGGATTTTAGAATTATTCCGGTTCTATTGCCAATGGCGCCGGAAAAGCCAGAGGTACCCATATTTCTTGCCGGATCAACATGGGTTGAATTTGAAATTGAGCTGGAAGATGACCATGCTCTCTGGAGGCTGGAGTGCGGAATCAAGGGAATTGCCCCAGGCCAAGGTAGAGCTGTATCGGAATCGGTTTTTCCCTTGCCAGATTCTGCAATCTCACACAAAGATAAAAAAGATGAAATCTCTTCCAAAGTTTGTGAACTTTTTTACCCAGGTGGGGCTATCGATGTGGATTCCGAGTTTTATGTTGCCCGACAGGCGGATAATGAGGTCTTATCCGCGATCCACCGCCCGCGATCGCTGGTTACTATTCGCGGACCTAGGCAGACTGGCAAGACTTCCTTGATGATTCGCGTGTGCAAAGAAGGAAAAAGGGCAGCCAGTCAACTTCGGGTAGTCTTTATTGACTTGGAAATACTTCCCAAGTCAGCATTCAACTGCTCTGCATCGATTTGGCAAGCAATTGCTTTTTGTACGGCTCAACAGCTTGAGCTAGCCGATTGGACGACGTCATTCTGGGATAGCGATGTTGGCCATGATCATAATTTGACCAAATTTTTTGACCAGTTTGTTTTTAAAGATGATGAGACTCCTTTGCTCATTGGCATGGATGAAACGGATCGTGTTTTTGGCACACCGGTCAAAGAAGAATTTTTTGCAACAATCCGTGGGTTCTGGAGCCGGGGTGCCTTTGATGCTACCTGGAAGAAAATTCGCTGGCTGCTCAGTGCCTCATCGGAACCCAGTTTTTTCATTGAGGATATCACCCAATCTCCGTTCAACATCGGCCAAACCGTGGAGTTAAGTGCATTTACTCAGGAAGAAATAAGGGTATTCGCCCGGAATCTAAACTTGGAGCTTGAACCTGATATCGTTGGAGAGATACAGAATCTAACAGGCGGACGTCCGGTATTGGTCCACATGCTGCTCTACCAACTAAAGTGCAACCAAAAGAATGTTAGTGAGCTATTTGACGCATGGATCGCTGGTAATACCCTTTTCCGGAACCATCTTCAGGGATACCTCCTTCATTTTCAACGCGACCCTGCACTAGCTCAAGCCATGAAGGATATTATTGGCGGAAGGGGATGTCAGGATCTCCGTCTGATCGATCGTCTCAAGGCTGCCGGCCTCGTGCGATTATCAAAGGATAACGACCCGAATCCAGCTTGTCGCCTGTATTCAGAGTTTTTTAAAAAATTTCTTTAGAGCGTGTTTTAAAATTGTTTGATATTAGTTGATGTTTAGATTTGGATCAGGCTTGAACGATTAATTGGCGATAGGAACAGTGGAATAATAAAATATTTCGATGTTAAAGCCACTATTTAATCGTTTAGTGTATGATTAAAACTCACATTTTGGATTTCAAATTTGAGATTTTAGAATTGGGAAAACCGGCTTGGTTCAACTGTAGGGCCGATAAGGTTACAACTATGAACTATCATCCCGGATAGAAATTCGGTATGTAGTCCCGCCTTGAGGCGGAAGTTTTACCCTATGCTTTAGCATGGTTAACCAAAGTGGCCGCTAAAGTCGGCCACAAAACTTCCGCCTAAAGGCGGGACTACAAGCATATCTTTTCTGTGTAACCCTGGATTGAACCATACCAGAAAACCTGGAGTATCCTATAACATAACATATTGGAAATAAATGAAATAAAGCAAAACTTTCATTTTGGGATGTAGAATCGCATATCCAAAACACACGTTGATAAATTTGCCGTCAAATGGAGGAATCACTTTTTCTTGTTGCTGAATTCGCCCCCTTCGACAGGCTTGAAGAAACTCAATGGTCCTGGTAAATAAGCTATAGGAATTCGATCATTTAGGGGTGGTTCCCAAATTTCAACTTTCGGCTCTATTTGTGTTGTAACTACTTCAAAAAAAAATCTAAATTCATCAATCTGAAATCTAAAATGTAAGTTTGACAGATTCCCCCCGAAAGGGTTAAATGTCTTTTACCGACAACGTCTGGTTAGAGTAAAACCATGCCCAATTCTTCAATAATGACTTATCCCGGCAATGAGTAAGTTTACCGACTATTTCCAGGTCGGAGGAACTCTTGACGAGGATTCTCCCAGCTACATTGAGCGCCCCGCTGACCGAGAACTCCTGGAGGCAATACAGAAGCGGGACTATTGTCTGATCCTGGCGCCACGACAAACCGGGAAATCCAGTTTAATGGTCCGCACGCGCAAATTGCTTGGCCAAGAAAGGGCCAAGGCGGGTATAATCGACATGCAATCCCTGGGCAACGTCCAGGATCCCGATAGATGGTTCAATGATATCATCTATCAGCTCCAACGATCTCTCAACCTGAAGAAAGATTACACCGAATGGCTTAATAACCACAAGGATTTAGGCCCGACAACACGTTTTCAATCTTTTTTTGAGCAGGTTATTCACGACGAAGACGGTCAAGTCGTGGTCTTTGTTGACGAGATCGATTCTATTCTTAAGCTGCCTTTCTCCGATGACTTTTTTACGACTCTGCGCGCCTTGTATAATGCCCGAGCCACTGAACCGAAGCTCAAAAATCTTGTGTTCGTTCTTCTTGGAGTGGTGACTCCGGCGGAGCTAATACAAGATCGAAGCCGTACTCCCTATAATATTGGTACTGCCATCAGCCTCGAAGACTTGGAATATGATGAAGCGAGCGTGCGCAGTCTCAAAGACGTTCTGGGGGAAGAATCGGAGCCCGTGATTGAGCGGATCTTTTATTGGACCCATGGCCAGCCCTTTCTCGTTCAAAAGCTGGCCCAGGCCATCAGTGGATTGGCCACAGAAAAGCGCACCGCTGACGAAGTCGATAAAATCGTAGATCGGTTATTTTTCCGGCAGAAGATAGAGCAGGATACCCATTTTAAATACATCCAGGATTATATCGTAGTTGATGTCACTCGCGTACGTCGATGTCTGCGCGTTTATCGCCAGATCTTGCGAGGTAATCAAATTCCGTTTAATCATAAGGAAACCATCCACAATCGGCTTAAACTTTCCGGTCTGGTGCGCATTTCTCAAGGAAGCTTTGCTCTTCGTAACAAAGTCTATAAAAAGATATTTACCTTGGACTGGACCCGTCAATATGCAATTGAACGTCGGCATATTTGTCCTCAGTGTGAATTCCAAAATGAAGAAAAGGCTGAATTCTGTACCGACTGTGGCCAAAAATTGATTCGTCGCTGTCCGGAGTGTGCCAAGGGACAGGCATTACACCATAAACATTGTCCCAATTGCGGATCTGATCTGGAAAGCTATTTCGATGCTCTTGATGCCCTTGAAACCGCACGTCAGTTGGCCGAAGAGCACCGGTGGACGGATATTGTCGAGCAATTCAGCAACCTTCCGGATAAAATCAAGCTGCACACGGACAAAGGAAATGGCCTGACAAAGCAGATCGTCGAGCAACTGAATGAGGCCAAAGCCAACGAGGAAAAGTGGAAGGAGCTTCATGAAAAAACCGTTGACTCCTACAACCATGGTTGGTGGGAGAAAGCGTTGCAATTTGCTAGCGACTGTTTAGTTGTCAATCCTAGAGACGCTAAGGTGCAGGCATTAAGGGATAAGCTCACAGCCATCATCAAACAAATTGAGAGATCTGAATACGATGAGATTATTAAACGTGCACCCGATTTAGTTAAAGAGAATCAAGAGGAAGCGCTTGAAAACCTGGTAACCGCCTTTCTCAAACGCTACCCGAATAGCGTGCATTCAAGTCAACTTTGGGATTATATTCAGCGGGATTTACCCGCCTTCCGGAAGTTTGCGAAATTCCGCAAGGCCTACGAGAATCTGGATTTTGAAAATGTCCTGTCTATTGCCAGTTCGATACGTCAGCAATTAGAGGGTACCAAGAAACCCAATCAGGTAATCCTGGGAACAAGCCTGACCCCGGGAGCGATGCTCTCAGAAATTGACCATGCCCTTATTGTCCAGGAAAAGCTCATGGGACAACTTTCCCCTGAATCGGGTTCGAGTCTAACAGAGCTAAATAGCGGAGGAATTGGCTTTGCTGCGATTGAAACGGGGTCTCAGAGTTCCGGCCTAAAAGAGATAAACAGCGATCCCATATTGGCGCAACCCACCAAAGACCTCCCACGAAAGAAATCGAATTATCAAGGTATTGTGGCAGTCATGGTTGTTATTGCTGTCATTGCTAGCGCTGTAACTTTTGCTATATTAAAACCGGGGTTTTGGCAAACAAGTTTGATTCAATCGGTCGAAAGTCAAGCGCAAACGTTATGGAATCAAGCCAAATCGTTCGATGGTGGACAAGGGGTTTCTGCTCGCCAACAATCCATAGAATCGCTGCTTAAAAATGCCAAGAAATTCCGTGACGAAGAACAGTCTGTCAAGTCTTTTGAGCAGACCATACAAGCTATTATCGCCATGGAAAACCTAAAAGATTTTGACCAGAATCGCCATAGAACAAGCAAGGTAAAAGCAGACCTGGATTCATTGAAGGATGAGGCAAAAAAAGCCGGGGCCGAGACCGATGCCGGGAAAGAATGGAAATCCGCAATGAGCCTGTACACCAAAGGAGAACAAACGTTTGAAGCCGGTGATTTTTTCGAAGCGATCCGACATTTGATGAGCGCTTCTTCGAAATTTGAGCAAGCAAAAACCAGGGCGAAGGGTGTTCAAATGTCGATGGAAAAAGGACAATCGGTTAAGACGGATAAAGAAAAAGCAGAATCACTGCTGGAAAGCATTCAAGCCTTTGATCGCGGTCAGGGGTTCGGATACCGAATAGACCAGCTAGGATTCGCCATGGAAACCGCGACCGCCTTCTTAGAATCAGAAAATTTCAGTAAAGCCTTGGAAATCTATCAAAAAGTGGTTAACGAGGCGCAAGCGCTTAATGAGTTGAATGAAAAACGACGGCTGGCGACGGTAATGCAAGAGCTGGCGTTTGAAGCACAAAATTCCAGCAACATTACCGGGGCTTTGAAGCATGCCTCTGTGGAATGGAAAATTGCGAAACATTCCCTTGTCCTTGCCAATGCGAAATTCAAAGCAGGAGATTTAGAACAAGCTACTGCCTGGTGGAAAAAGGCATATCTTCAATTTAAGGATGCTGAATTTATTTGCTTGATTGAAAAAGCCAAATTGGCCAAAAAGGCCAAGAATTGGCTCTCCGTGAAACGATTTGCCAATCATGCTCAGGAGATCAAGCACGACTCGCCTACTGCTAACAAACTCTTGAAGGAAGCGGTGGCCGCGTTGATGAAATTCCAGGAGCCAATGCTCAATCAACCCTGGATTATTCCAGGCCTGGGAATGGAATTAATGCCGATCAAAGGAGGTGAGTTTCAGATGGGATCAAATGATGGCGCTGAAGATGAAAGACCGGTTCACACGGTTATTTTAACAAAACCATTTTGGATGGGAAAGTTTGAAGTGACCCAGGAAGAGTATAAAAGGATCATGGCTGGCGAGAATCCCTCAAATTTTAAAGATGACCCGCTTAACCCCGTTGAAACCATCCGATGGAATGAACCCTTGGAGTTTTGCAAGAAGCTTACGGAGATGGAGAAAAAAAATGATAGGGTTCCGCAAGGGTATGAATACCGCTTGCCAACGGAAGCCGAATGGGAGTATGCCTGCCGTGCCGGAACGACAACACCATTTGGCATTGGCGACGGTAATAATCTAAGTTTCCATCAAGCCAATTTTAAAGGGGATTACCCCTATGGCAACGGCGAGAAGGGACCTTCTCTTGGAAAAACATCGCCGGTAGGATCTTACAAAAATGAAAAAAATGCATGGGGTTTGTATGATATGCACGGAAATGTTTGGGAATGGTGCATGGATTGGAAAGGGAGTTATGCCGGCAGAACTCAAACTGACCCTTGGGGCTCAAAAACAGGCAAGTCTCGGGTCTTGCGTGGCGGCTCTTGGAGCTATGAAGCGTCGAATTGCCGATCTGCGGATCGAGGTGCGGGATTGCCGACGTTTCGTTCTGGCCTTGTGGGCTTTCGTGTGGTTCTGGCCCCAGTTCAACCTTAAAAGAAAATGTCCCCAGCCTGGAGCTTGTCAAAGGCGGTCGGAGAGACGGAGGCCGAAGTGGCAAGCTCCGTGGCTGGGGACCCGGATTGGAACTAATAACAATGATGCAGATTGAGATTTTCACCGTTTATCTTAGCGCTCCCGAATATGCGCTGGAGCAGCTTAATAAGTTTTTGCAGTCACATTGTATTCTAAAATAAAAGTTTCCCAAACGATGATGAATCACCGGTTGAGAAATTTTTCATGGGCCTGCCAAGGTAACGGGGGAGGTTTA
>JAVJHY011175070.1:0-14887 GCA_035593235.1 Phascolosoma agassizii | reverse complement strand
CTCTCCGCTGTCGTAGAGTTCTAATCAGCTGGGGCGGACTATGTAAAAATTTCCGCCCTTCTGTATGTACTATTACAACCTAAAAATTCTGGAGAATTTAAATGACACCTCAAGACCTAATCAAAAATTCAGCAACCATAGAGCTTAACCGTCTCGAAGTCTTCGATAAGAACCTTCGTCATTTCTATATGGCCATTGTACAAGCCTGTATGACAAACGAACACGCTGAATACTTTCATTTAGAAATAGCCGCTGGTCGCGACCTCTCTTTCGAAGAAACTTGCGATATGGTCGAGGCTGTATCTGAGCTAGTCAAGCAAGGCCTCCTGCATAAAGACTCCCGCCGTTTAGCAGTAAATGCTGGCGTCTCTCTATTCCAACCTATCATCGGCTCACAGTATCTTTCAAACGGCGAGCTAACCGATAACAATAAAAGAGGCCTAGCAGAATAATGGAACTTTCAATCACAGCTCACCTTGACAACTCTTATCAAAACCTGAACCTCACCAAGTTGGAGGTCATCGTCGCCAAGAAAGTAGCTGAAACTTGTTACGATGAGTATTGCACTAATGTCCCTGAGTTAAGCATAGACTTAGACATGAACCAAGAAACCGTCAAAGGCGTGATTGGGTCTCTAACTAAAAAGGGTCTAGTTCAGTGCGAGTCTGATCAAGGTCTTAAACAAAATCAAATCTTTTTCTGCATGCCAGATGGCCTAGTAAGCTACGGCTGCGATAATTACAATTGGAAGTAACCTAAAATGAATGAAGCAATACAACGCCTAATCAGCATAAAAAACACCTCTGGCCGTAATGACAAGCTAGAGATCCTTATCGCAGCGATCAATGACTTTCCTGCTTTCATCCCTGCTTGGTATGCTGTCGCCTTCGACCCTCGCATATCAACTTACATCACGGCGCTCCCTAAGCCGACTGTCGAGTTCGGTATACATTTCGAGGATTATACCTTAGACAAAATCATCGGTCATTTTGTATCGGGTGGCGGGCGCTTCACACGTGAGCAATGGCAAGCGTATTCAAATGATCTGGCCTCCTGCTACACCGAAGAAGAGTACGACATCATCAATCAGATCCTAGCCCAAGATCTAACTATCGGGACTACAGAGGGTTCATTCAACCGTGCCCTCAAACTCTCAGAACATTGCACCACAATGGATCCGATCTACTCTTATGATACAATGCGCGTCTCTAATATAGAAGATGCCGAAATCAACCCCGAAGGTTCCTACTGCGGCATCAAAGATGACGGCGCTAATGCAACTGCCCATGACGGCGGCTGTGTGTCCCGTAACGGCAATAAAATCCCCTTGGCACATCTTGAAGAGCCTCTAGCCTTAATCAAAAACCATTGGGTACTCATGGGCGAGCTGGTCTCCACTGATCGTCAAAGCAGTAACGGCCTAGTGAACGCTGCGATCGCCAAGGGCTTAGATACAGACCGTGAAGTTGGCAACCTTCAGCTACGTGTCTTCGATTGCCTCCCCCGCAAGCAATACGATCTATTGTACAACCCCCACGTAGAGCACACCTGCGACGTAGGCTTTGCCGCCAGTATTGCCCAAGCAAAAAGGGTGGTAGATGAATTAGATCACCCTTCAATCGTAATGATCGAACAACACATCGTTAATTCTGTATCTGAAGTGTATGCCCTCTGCGATGAGTTCATCGAAAGAGAAGAAGAAGGGATCATCTGGAACGATAAAGATGCACCTTTCATCGTCGGTCGCTCAAAGAAACGAGCGCGAATCAAAGAAATCATGAATGCTGACTTTAAGATCGTCGGCTACAATGAACACAAGCGCGGTGGGATGCTAGGCTCCTTCCAGTTCGAAACCAGCTGTGGCACCTTGGCCTCATCTACAGGCTCTGGTCTGTCAGACGAACAACGAGTTTACTTCTGGGAGAACCGCCCTAAGTACCTAGACCGTATCATCAAGGTTAAGTACAACGGCGTAGTCCCCGACGCGACCCGCGAAGGCTACTTCAGCTTATTCCTCCCTGTCTTAGATACAGAGGATATGATCCGTCACGATAAAAAGGTCGCAGATGACATCCGCGATATCGAATGGGGCAAGAAAGATAAGCCCAAGAAGAAATGGCTCAAGTCAATAGGGGAACTATAATGAATCCGAACTTTCTACTCGCTCTCGGTTTCCTCATGATGGGGGTTATGTTTTTCCTTATGAAGGAGTCCACCCAAAAGTCCATTGAATCAAGGTTCCCGTCTGCGACGGATACAAGCCTACGTTACATCTGCATTGTTTTCACGCCTGCGATAATAGGTCTTTGCGCCTTCGGGTATGTGGGAATAAATGGCATCATATTTCTAGCTCAACAGGGTATCAAGTAATGGGTATGTACACAGGCCTACGCGGCACCGTTGTTCTCCGCCAAGAGTTCACCCCTAAGATGGCCGATATGTTAGAGGTTCATTATTTGTCAGATGAAGACCCGTGGCCTACTGTCCTCCCTGAAGGCCATCCGTGGCTATCGGTCGGGCGTCAACGCTTCATCCCTTGGGGGTCGCAGGAAGTCTGGCACGATGGACTCGACCCTGCGGTCACTGTGGACAGAGAAACAAACGAATTCACCTTCGGCTGTTCTCTAAAGAACTATGAGAATGAAATAGAAACCTTCCTGACCTTAGTTCTCCCCTTAATCGCAGTAAGCTGGGATCTTGAAATGCAATACGAAGAGCATGACAAGCCTACTCGTATCTATCAAGAAAACACACAGGGTCAGATAGGCCATGAGTAAGGAACTAACCCCAGAGCGAGAGAACTTCCTGCGCGAGTTCTGGCGTCAAGCTAGAGCAGAGTTAATCCAATACGAGGAGACTCTGCCCTACCCTTTACCTCAAGAGATTGTCGATGCCTGTCTGGTCTCAGAGTCTAAGCTAGGCAAATTAAAAGCCAAACAGAATCTCAACCTTGACCTCCTACTACCTCATTACATCAATTTCTTTAGTAAGCGAGACCCTAGTCACCATGTGAAGATCGGAGATAACATCAACTGGCATACAACTGCCTCCTGCTCTATTTGCTCGCGACTTGAGATTGCTGAACGTATCTTTCTCTCTGACCGTACCTTATGTGTAGGGGTGTTTGATGGTTCCTGCAACATCGTAACCGCAATAGCGATCCCTGAATCAGATAAACACCATTGCACCCGTTCGCCCTCTATATACAATGAGTGGCTATCTGACTACAATCAATTTTTGAATAATCTGTGAGTCACGCATGAACTTAGATCCCGCAGTAGTATTTGGTATGTTAGGATCGGCTTTCTTCATCCTAGTCGCTCTCAATAACTACCGAAAAAGCCATAACCGACACTTAGAAGATGAGGTCTGGACCCTCTTAACTCTAGCCCCCGCCAAGGACTTCTGGCGAGCAAGTTATTGTGTAACCTGCCCCCACTGCTCCTATGAAGTATATACGTCTAGATCTATACTCCGTAAAGGGTATTGGAATATGGGGAAGGATGAACCAGATAAGCTAGGCAAGGATTATAATGAAGCCTTAGAACTAGCCAACAGAATAAATAGGTCTACATAAAATGTCACAAAAACAGAAACTAGAAGCCCTCCTTGACGGCATCATAAAGAACCGCGCTGCCTTAGAGTCCTGCCCCATGCACCATTTCGGCGACTTCAAGAAGCTCCACCCAGACGCTAAGTTCGGCAAGATGAGCAAGATCAAATTAAAGTGTACCGAGTGCGGAGGTCTCATGCGCCTAGCTGACATTGAGAACTACGGCCACGGTTATCGTGCCGCCCTCCGCGACCCTAATGAAATCCTATCAAATTACTTTGATCAACCTGCTACTGACCAAAGTAAACCAACCTAATCTCAATCGGAGAAGAAATGAGAAACGATAAATCAAAGTCCCCTGCAATGTCAGAGGCTAAAATTCAAGCCATCATGGAGATCCTAGGGTTAGACCCGACGGGCTTCAATGAGATTCACGATCGCTTGATCCAAACCGAAGATCAGAGCCATTTGATCGTAACCCCAGAAGAGCGCCAAGGTGCTGAGATCGATGTCTTCTTCATGACATTAGAATCCGCCGAGCTGCCTTTCTTGCGCGAGTACATCCCTCACGATCTAGACCCTGAAATCATGATGAAGTATGTCAGTCTGGTAATGGAAGACCCCGAGGTCGATTCCTACACCACATGCCGTATGCTTCAACAGCTGATTGATTACGAGCGCTATCTGTCTGATATGTTTGGAACAGATGTGGACTCTTCGCAGTCGCCCCTGACCTCTATCCCTGTCCAGAAGGTGACTATCCAAGATCAAGACATATACGTCATCTCTTTGGATGTAGACCCCGCCGCCAAGATCTCAGCCGTCTGCGAAGAGATGAAGGTCTCTATGCTCCACATCACAGAGGAAAATGAATCCCGCTTCCCTCTGGCCAACGGTAAAGACTTATCGGTTACTCTTCTGGAAATCCACGGGCACAATCTAGAAGACCTCCTTGACCAAACCCGCACTCTGATAAACAATATCAAAGGCAAGGCAGAGAACGACGCAAAGGAAACTTATCTGTATGTCGCCTGTACCCAACCTCTTGACATTGAAGTAGACGGCTCCTTAATGCAAACTATGTCTATCGGCGTGGCTTGCTCAACGGTCGCCCCTCACCGTACTTAAAAGTACAACCCAGATTGCTATGGGGTTCTCCTATAGCAATCTTTCCCAAGGCGATTAAATGAACATTAAAGAAGTCTCTATTGTTGCCCACGGGTATCTCTCTAAACACCCCAACACCAAAATGAAGCAAATGGAATACGAAGGCACAACCTTCATTTTCTTTGGTGCGCCCATCCAATCTTCTATTATATACCGTGTAGGCGCTAACTGGCGACGTTTAGATACTAACCGTGACGGCTCCGTAGTCCTCCTGTATCACGAGTTCGATGAAGGTGTGCCTGTCGCGTCTGACTCGAGAGATCTCCAGAAGATAGTGGCTCACTGGCCGTTACTTTTGAAGGCTGCCCCCGTTCCTGCTGACCGATACCGTAAGGGGTTGGTTTTTGTAGAAGATACGGACAAACGTGAAATCCTTGTAGGTATGTCAATGACTCATCGTGTCCTGTATGAGTCAAATAAATACATAAAGGAAAACATCAAATATGCAGAATTGGAGGATGTAGATGTCACAACCTAATCGCAGTCAAATCCTCGTCGATTCGAAGTCGGCTAAGTTCTTATTAAAGGTGCGCCGCGCCCGTTCTCGCTTCCCTCAATTAGAAGAAGCAATTATTACTAAATTGTCTGGCCTTGAGGGTACCTTACCTTCACGCCACATCCACGTTAAGAAGACCTAATGAAAGAACGTCAAAACTACGGAATCATATCGACCAAATCTGATTTCCTATTACACCTCGTCACAAAGCATATCCTGCAATTGAATATAGATGCGGGCTTATATCCTGAACGCGCTATGTTCGGCAGCTTTATCTTGGTAGATGACAAGGAAGAGCCAAAGCCTCCTCAGAAATATGTCATCTCACACAAGCAACGCGGGGATGGCTTCAAGACCATCAACCTAGATGAAGACCCTCTCCCTACTCTATATGAGATCCTTGGCGTCGATGAAGGCTGCCGCGAGTATAAACTATTCGTACGCAATAAGGTCTACAACAGAAAGTCGACTACACCGAATAGCCTGTATTACTATATGGTAATGCTCAGCGAGTGCATCAAACCTGACGGCGGTTTCAATAACACCAAAGCAGACCTAATCCTTGACTCCATGAAGTATGAGTCTAGATCTTCCGCCCTCGATAAATACAAGGCTCTGAACTCTTATGTGAACAACCCATCAGAGGAATCCTTGTTCACTTTAATCAAGGTCTTTGGGGATAACCCAGACCCTGCTAAGCGGTTCAGTTCTATAGCGTTCACCATCAAGAACATTCTAGAGGACAATGTTCCCGCCTACATAGAATCCCGCCTATCCTTTTCACAAGACAACGCCGTGATCTTACAATACCTGATTCTCGCTGCCGAGGTCGCGGTATACGATGATATGGATACCTTTGTGTCATCTCTGATTGCGAGGCTTGTGTAATGGGTAATACAATGCTGTTCAATCAGGAACGCCCTGATACGTTTGCCAAGGTGGGCGGTAACGAACATATTTCTACCCCTCTGGCTAATATGGTAGCTAGAGGTACATGGCGCAATGGTCACTTTATCTTCTCTGGATTTCCAGGTACAGGTAAAACCACTCTAGGACGAATCCTTGCCCGCGCCATTAACTGTACAGACAATCAAAAGGGAGAGCCGTGCAATAAATGTAAGAACTGCGTAGCTCACCTAAATGAAGACTACAAAGACTATCTAGAGCTTGACGCCACCTCCTATAACAAGGTCGAAGACGCCAAACGTCTAGTAGAACTAGCTAATACGTACCCAATCAACCCAAAGGGTCAACGAATCATACTCTTGGATGAGGCACACGTCTTATCCAATGCCGCTTTCGATAAGTTCCTCAAGTATCTAGAGTCGGCCAACACCCGCACTACCTTTATATTCTGTACTACAGACTTGCATCTTTTCCGCAACGCAATTGTAAGTAGATGCTTCCCCTCTGAGGTGCTGCCTTTGCCGTCCTCTGGTATTGCTAAAGAGCTTACCCGTATCTGCAAGAGCAATGGGTTTGAGTACGACCCAATCACCCTTAATAAGATGTCCCATCACTTCGCTGGCAAACCTCGTGACGCCGTGAAGACTTTAGACTTCCTCATCAAGACCCAAGGACACGCAAATACGTATCAAGATGTAACCCAAGAGTCCATCATTCTGGCCTGTCTGAAGTTTGCATTCCATAACAAGATCGAAGAGTATCTAGATCTTGTAGAGAAGGTAGACGGCAATAATCTATTCAGAAACCTAAGCCGTACCTTGAATGAGATATTCCTGTACCCCCACATCCACACAGATCTCTTGACCCCCAAGGAGATCGAATCCTTCAAGGTCTTAATTGATAATCAAAACTTAAAGGTTATCATCCGAGATGTGATTCAATTGAAGCCCGACACCGTGCACGCTTTCATCCTTTTGCTGGCTACGATCTCAGAGCTGGGGCTTAAGCTGTCAACCAAGGCAGAGAAACAATCCCATAAACGTGGCCGCCGTTTCGTAGATAACAAGAAGTCAGACTCAAATGAAATTGTGTCTATGCAAGACGAACCCGAAGCTGTTATGGACATAGAGGAAGATGAACCTCTCGAAGTTATCGACGAAATCGTAGAACAAGCGATAGATCAATTAGAAGAGGATGAAATCGAAGAAGAGGGAGAGGCGGTTGATCTAGATGATGAACTACCTACTCCTAAACAAATCCAACCCCCTGCTATAGATCAATTAGAGGCCATGGGCTTCAAGAAGGTTACGAGTGAAGTATAGAGTATTAATCAGCGAAGCTGCGATCCCCGATCCTGAGACGGTTGAACGTCTAGAAGATCTCGGCCTGATTGTACCTTTTGTAACCTCAGACCCCGATTTCAATATATACGCGTATCAGCCTGAAACCTCGGACGTCCCCTTAAAGGAGATTCGCCTCCTCCACTATTTCGATGACTCTACATATTTCATATCCCAATCAGAGCTTGACCGTCATAACACCAAGGTGGTCGAGCACAACTCTGTAGAGATTGGGGACTCTGTTAAGATCAGCGGGTACCGCAACTTGGTAACCACTGTTGAGAAGATCGAGGGAGACCTGATCACAACCAAGATCAACCTCCGTGGCTTCTACTTCCGCTTCACAAATAAAAGCAATAAGATCTCCAAAGCGTCATCGGTGTATCTGCATAAAGAGTACGAGTTCAACAACAAGCACAATAACACCTTATTTGTAGATCTCACTGAGTTTGAAGAGCTGGCCGCTAGTCAAAACAGATTCGACTACATCCAGAGCGTATTCTACCTTCTCCTCAGGCTTAAGCTGTCCTTCACTAAGCTCAATATTGTATTGCTGTCCCCTTCTTTCGACATCGATAGATTGTTCGGCTTATCGTCTCTACGGTCGGCTCACCCCCTAAGAGATCTAATTGAATACAATGTAGACCCTCAGGCTTACATATACACCCCCGATAAGTCTCAATACAGAGCGGATCGCAACATCATAACCAATGTTCCTAATAAGAACATCGAAAGCTTAACCCTTCTCACCAAGGATGTGTTCAAACGTGTAACGGGTTTAGAGTCGGGGCAACACTACCAAGTATTCCTCAGGCTCATAGAGAAGAATCAAAACATGACCCCGCGCCCTCTGGTCAATGAAGATCAAATGAAGCGCACCTTAATGGGCAACGACTCCCGCCTGAGATCAACACATCCAGAGTGTTTCTTAATCGAAACTCACACCAAGCCCACCGACCTAGACTTTAACTCCTATGAATTAGACTCCGAAGATTTGTATAAATCGCTTTTAGATGATGGGTTCGTACAGATAGTTGAAAACCTTGACTACTACATGAACATAATTAAGGGCTAACCGTGAAAGATAAAGAACCTCAATTCTGGAGCGCACCCGCTGGTTGGGATCGTGGCAAAATAAGCATCGACCTTTCTGGTCATAGACAAGATAAAACCGTCCTTACTCGCGTCAGGGTGAGAGACGGCAAAGTTACAAAGATAGAAGAGATTAAGGAAGTATAATGGAAGAAGCATATCTAGACTATTTGAATAACATGAGTCGTGCCGAGGTGGGCGACTCACTAAAGGATCTAATGCGAGAACATTACGATCTGTTCAAACCTTATATGGAAGAGCTATTCCATGTAGAGGCCAATTGTATCTATCTAAACTCTATCTGTGGTGTCTCCCAAACCAAAATTGGGGACGCAATGGGGATCTCACAATACGGGGTATCCAAGCGGGTTCGTGGCGGCCTGTCCAAGCTAACCCATCTCCTGAAGGTTCCAGAAAAAGACAAGCCAATTGTACGTAAAGACTTCGATGAGCTTCTGTCATCAAATAAGTCCGAGGTTCTGTTCCTGTATTACTTCCTCCGCACTTTCGCCTTGACCGCACGCGTATTGAACATCGACCCTAACATCGTGAACACGATGGTACTCCATTCGATGTCAAAGCTAGAGATATACTCCCAAGCAGATACGTTCCCCGCCTTCATCGTAGCCTACCTCAACGCACATGAAATCAAGGTTCAATCGTTTCGAGAGCTAGAGCTGCGCCACCCCGACCATTTCGCATTCTTGACTGAGATGAAGAAAGACCCTTCACAATATGAGCTGTATCAAGTGAAGGCAATCCGATACCACCAATACCTAGAGGGTCTCCTAGAGAACTCCTCTTATGGCGACTACACATTCAAACTATATGACAAGGCAAGGAATCAAAATGGCTAGTATAGACTCCAAGTACAAGCAAATTAAAATAGATCATAATTATGTGATTACTGCCTATGGTGAAATCTACGACTACTCTGGCAAAGAGTTCGAGTGCGGCCACTTAAACGAGTTACTATGTAATCCTTCGCCTAAGACTGCCTATAATATCCTACATTGGATCCTGTCCTACCTTTTCGTCAATGGGTACGACACAGGCGATAAAGAGGCACGCCTCCCTGTCGCTGACGATCCTACTTTACTTGAAATCAAAGAACGATACGATTTATCTGAAACTTAAATTCTGGAGAACAACATGTCAAATCAACCAATTCTGCAACACCCGCACGAAGCCCTAGCAACTGTCTGCGAGCCTTTCCTAGACTCAGAGTTCGATACAATGGAGATGCGAGAGCTAGAGCAAGACTTGATCGATACCTGCAAATCAGTAGGTGATCATGGCGCGGGTCTCTCTGCCAATCAAATCGGCGTAACCAAGCGTATGTTCGTTATGCGTCAAGGCGACCGTTTCATCACCTGCGTGAACCCTGAGATCACAAAGGCACGCAAAAGTATCACATCCCGAGACGAAGGCTGTCTAAGTGTAGATTCTAACCTTCGCTACCACGTTCCCCGCTGGGGCTTCATCAAAGTCCGCTTCATGAATGTAGATGGTGTAGTGTTCACCATGAAGATGGATAAGTTCCAAGCTCTATGCTTCCAACACGAGCTTGACCATTTGAACGGTCTTATGATCAACGACTTTGATCGCCGCACTCCCGAGCAGATTAATACTGACATTAAAGAACAAGGCGCAGTTGCCTTGCTGAAAGAGAAGAAGAAGCGAAAGAAAAAATGATCAAACCTATATCAGACCTGATGCACAAGAGCATCGCTCACAAAAACGTAGTCATCAATCTCTGGTCTGATAAGGATCGCCCCCTCGACATCGTGGGGGGCTTAGATCTAAAGTGTGTCCATCTGCGCTCTAGCTTGAACCGTTGCGACTCTTGTGGGTCGTATGTCGGTCATATCGGCAAAGAGCGCGACCCTCTTCTCTATTATAAACATGTAGACCTGCTATCCAACTCTTTCACCGATTCAGATAACGTATATATCGTATCAGATCGGTATTACCCAGAAGACTATACCCTCCCCGCCTTCGGCATGGCTCTCGGCAATTACAAGGGGTGGAAATATAAAAGAGTCTATACCTTATATGACAAGGTGAACCCTAACATCCACACCTCGTCTGGTCGCGCCAAAGTAAAGTACATCATACACTACACAAACGATCGCACTAAGCTGTGGAATAATACCTTTGTACATATGCGAGACCTTCACCCGTCCTACCTCTTGGCTGAGAATGATACCCTATGTGTCAACCCCACTAAGAAGGACTTTAGAATCAGCAATCCACTATTCACTTTCTTTATACCAAATTCTAGTATATTGGTTTTAGTAAATGACTCTATCATAAAAGACAGAATCAAAACCTTACAGGTATAACCAAATGCAACTCTTTAGTAAATTAACTATCGCCAACCTCCTAAAGAAGGTCTCACAAGAGGTAGACCCTCTATTAGCCAAGGCCACTTTAAATAACGCAGCTGCAACCGCCGCAAAGTTAAACAAGGTAAGCGAGAGTTTTTTATCCAAGTATCTTCCTCAATATAAGTGGGTAGGTAAAGGCCGATCCTTGGCTCTTTTACACGGTCGCACTGGCGGCGGCATGAAGCTAAGTGACAAGGCTGGATATGAGACTTGGACTTTCGAGGAGATAATTAAAACTGCTTACTCGAATGCCAAGGATAAATCCCTATTCGATAAATTGAACTCTGACGGTGTAATGAACCTGATCGACTTCGACTCCCTAAAGGACGACATCAAGGAGACAATCGCTAAGGCTCTAAAGGGACACGAAGAAGATGGGTGGTACGTGTTTGGTGATCCAGATTCCGCCGCCGAGGGTTTAAAAATCTTAGGCAATGCGCTCAGCAAGGTTCATAAAATAGAGCACGATAAAGGTGCTACCTATACAAAAGACTCTAGGGGTACAGAGATCACAAGCCACAGATTCGCTAATGAAACTGTTGCGGTTTGGATTGCGGAATTCCCTAAACGGCCTCAAACAGTACTCAACCCTCGTATTGTTGAAGCTGGCGACGTTTACGACAGATAAAAGGTATAACCAAATGAAAGTAACAGAAGCTCAATTAAATCACCGCGCAAGCGACTTTGATGATGCCGTGGGTAAAGCTCTCGGCTCTACTGGCCACTCGACTGCGGCAGCGGCTCTACCTTCGCTTAATTTGAATTGCCTGCGCTCTGTGTCCTCGCAGATACAACAGCTCGAAGACGGCTCTTATGCGGTCAAGCTCAATAAAGGCATCTCAGCTCAAGCTTGCGCCCGTAAGGTTCGAGCTTCCAATGTAGACATCTACGACATCGAGTACTCCGATGACTTGGAAGATAGCGACCTTATCAACGTGTCATCTAAACCTCTGTGGTCTGTATCAAAAGCAGGCAACACTCTACAAATTCAACGTGTAAACAAGTAGGCAACCCCATGGATAAATTCCTATTCGGCGAGACCCCCGCTTTCGACTTAGACCTCGAAGGCCGTCAGCTACAATCCCCACATGAAGTAACTTTCGGTGGAGAAGACATGCTAGGTGGTCTAAGTATGGACGAAGCTCTTATCGATAACGATCAACCAGACTTCGCAGAGTCCAGCCTTGACCTCGGCATCATGGATACTGAAGAGATGTATGCAGACCCTCAAGAGTCCCTTACTCTTGGCAAGGTAGAAGCCCTAGATGCAATGGTAAGGCATCTGTCTGCAAACCCTAGCGTAGTCGTCGCCTTGAATCGCGGCATCACGGCTGGCAAGCTAGATATGATCGGCTCGGCCATCAATGCTGACTTGCTCGGTATGTACGACCAAGATGAAGATGTGAACACGATGGTGAACGCTATCGCACAAGGTATCGTGGTCTCCAATAAATTCGAGAAGGCCGTGCCCCACACCGTCAAGATGTACTACGTCCCTAAAACGGATGAAGATTCCATCCATCTCGGCTCCATAGCTGGTACGGGTCTGAAGCGATTCAAGGCCACACCTGCGATCACGGCATTCAATAAAGAGTCCCTCGACGCAATGACGGCCATTTACAAGGCACAGACTCGCGGCTTCAACTCTTTATCAAGCTACATGAAAGACGCTTGCTACCGTCCTCTGGCGAAGAAAGCAGACGACTCTTCAAAGGCTTATCACGCTTTCGATAACATGACCCTAGCTAAGAACCTAGCGAAGTCTAAGATGTCAGTTGAGAAGGGTATGTCCCGCCTTGCTGGTATCGGCTTCGATAAGGCTCGCTGCGATAAGATCGCTGTCCTAGCAAAGGCAATCAAGGATAACAAGTAACATGCAAGAATCTACAAATCTGATCCCTAATCTGGTAGAAGAAGCAGACCTAAGAGAGAACGAAGATCGAGAGCTTGTCGCCATAAAGGTTAGGCAAGATCTCGAGTTCTTTCAAGGTAAAATGGAAGACTTCACCCATACCCTAAGAGACACCATCTTGAACGAGGATCTAAAGTTCAGCGATCGAATAGATAGCTTGCTTGAGATGAACGTAAGCCTAGTCCCAATCCTCTTGGCTGAACTCGCACCTCACAAGATCATCGTCAATAACGCCCGCTCCGATCAGGCTGTCAAAGTTCTTAACGTAGTCAAGGGTCTTGAAGCGTCTCTCTATAAGAAACGTGAAACGGAAGCCAGAGAAGAAGTAGACCTGAACCACCCTAAGTTCCAGAAAGCAATGGACTGGATGATGGAGGGTGTGCTGGCTTCAATGACTGAGATGGGTATTGACGACCAAATGAAGGCCTCCTTCATCCACAACTTTGCCAACCGTATGGTAGGATTCGAAGATGAATCCAACAAGAAGCTACGCGGTACTGCCTTCCAGAACTTAGATACCCTAGACAACCCTCTGGTCTCTGAGTTCAACGACAAACGTCAGGGCTAAAATGTGGCTCTGTCAGATCAGATATCGAATAAGCTATCCAAGCTTAATATCGAGGCAAAGGACATTCTATCGTTTGCTAAGGAAGATCTGGGATTAAATCTCTTCCCTGCCCAGATCTTTATCCTAAAGCTCTTTTATTCGATACCCCTATCAAATGACGTTAAAGATAATTGTATCCCTATCGGGGATCGATTCAATTCTAAGGTTCTGTATGAGTTCTCTGAAGTAGAGTTCCTTGCCTTCCTATATAAGAGCAATAGAATCAATGTAAACAAGATCGACATTGATCAGATCTTCATTGAAATCATATTTGTGATCGGTCGTCGTGGTACTAAAACTACGATGTCATCCATCATCACACTCTATACCATATATAAGATCCTCCTCCTGCCAAATCCTCACGAACACTTTGGTATATTAGAGGAAGACGAGATCGGGGTAGCGATTGTATCCAACAACAGGGACGGCGCGGAGAGACAGTTCCGTACTATCTCTAAGATGGTCTATAAGTCTCCGTTCTTTAAGAAACACCTTGTTAAAGACCCAAGCGGCGGCCAGCTCTTCCTACGGTCTAACCGTCTGCTCAACTCACAAGATGAAGCGCTGCTCTCCCTGACCAAAAACAAGGGCGACATAATCATATCCACGTTTGCGGCCAACCCTAACGTTCGTGGTGCTTCTAACATCGTTACCATATCAGATGAGTTCCATCACTTCCTCGACTCAGATGTATCCAATAAAAAGAACCCTTTGGATAAGGTAGTCTTTGAAGCCTTGACTCCTTCCACCTCTGGCTTTGTAGAGAAGGACGGCACACCCGCAGGAAAGAACTTCTTTATCTCTTCCCCCAATGGAGAGAAGGGTATGTTCTGGAAGATGTTTATCTCTGCCATGAAACTAAGAGGCACCGCTGGTCAGACTTCACTTGTGATCAACATACCATCACACTGGGTTAACCATAAGATCTCTTCTCTCATCCTGAAGGCGTTCTTTAATAAGTCCGAACGTGCATACGAGCAAGAGTATGAGGCGAAGTTCCTGAAGGGTGCGGGCGCTTGGTTGATGGGTATTGCAGATAAGGTAATGGCTTGCGTTAACACCTTAAACACCAACATCCTGACGGCTTCAAGCGATTACAATACACACCACCTCGGAATCGACTTCGGCTTAGACCACGATGGAACGGCCATGGCGATTGCCCACTACGAGCCTGTGACCCCAAGCAATATCGTTTACCTTGACCCCGCATACGAGCCAGAGACTCCACGAAAAGACGTAATTGTAATCGACTATCTGTCTTACAATCTACCAGACCCAGAAGATCCCTCCTCCATGTTATCCATCGATGACATAATGGATGACCTTGCTGAGATCGTAGCTTATTATAAACCAGAAACAGGCGCTTTTGACCAATGGTCGGGTGCGGTCTTTACTCAGCTAATCGAGAAAGCTGGTCACACGGG
>JAVJHY011173988.1:0-14892 GCA_035593235.1 Phascolosoma agassizii | reverse complement strand
AACCCGCACACAGCGTTTCGACCTCGGAGGCCGCGACAAGTAACTCCAAGTCGTCACCTTGCTTGGTGCGCAGCGTCTGGCGATCAAAGACATCAATTCGGCGCAATTTCTGCTGTGGCATTTGAAAGTCCTCACATGATTCACGTGTCGGGCTTCCCATGGCTAGGATCAGGGTGGCTTGACTGGAAATATATCTGATTGAAATAGTATGATATGTCAATCCGACTAATTTAGTCAGATATAAAATTGTTTTGTTGACTCTTTTAGTCAGATACTGAATGCCTAGGCCATCAGCCAGGTTCACCCCAGCGAGTGCGCTGATCGGAGGTGACCCTGGGTAGTCACGGTGCACGGTCTGGACTTCAATCACAGCGGTCACAACGGCACCACCACCCGGTCGCCCTCGTCGAGCCCCGACACAATCGCTGTAATGTCAACAACGTCGATCAGCTCCACCACAACCCGGTTCAACCCAGTGGGTGAATCGACCTCAACCAGCCATCGCCCATCGGAGTCTGCCAGCAGGGCCCGTACCGGAACCGTCAGAACGTCCTCGGCTCTGCTCACCGAGCCGATCACCTGCACCGACTGTCCGAAGTCGGCATCGGTGTTGGGATCGACGGTTATCTCAATCAACTGTTCGACCCCGCCCTCCCCTGAGATCCGCAACGACCGGCTGACCACAGCTGTAACCGGCGGATCAACCAATACCTCCACGGTGTTTCCGACCAAGAAGAACTCACGTAGTGTCGTCGAGCCGATGATCTGCAGCACGGTCTCGGTGCCCGATACGTCGAAGTGCTCAAACATCTGACCAACAACAAGCTGACTGGCGGCCAGCAACGGTGTGGCCATGAACACCATCTGAGAGGTGTCAACTACGCCGGTTGCAGGATGACCAACCCCCCGTTGCCATTCTTTGACCGCACGCTGGGTCGAGAGGCCAAACTCGCCGTCGGCCGACAGACGACCCTTGTCGTTGTGTCCAGCGTCAAGCAGGAACTGCTGTAGTTGTATAACGTCCTGCCCTTGTAGACGACCCACACGAGTACCGGCCTCATCACGTTCTGAGGCCGAAACCAAACGGAGCGGCCGATACAGAGGCGACTCGCCGATCACCAACAGCACGGGCCGGCCGCCGACCTCGACAATCGCGTCACCGGATCGCAGCACCTCTCCCTGATCAGGCGCCCAGGTCACGATCCCTGCCACCTCAAGCGGCAGGGTGAGGATTGCACCGTTGCCCACTCTGGCCTCGGCCTTCTGACGCTCGTCAACATCTTGACGGGTCACAGCCACCAACTCAGTGTCGGCTGCCGGCGCCGACGTCGTCGCTGCCGAAGGGTCATCCGAACCTAGAGCCCGGCAGCCGGTCATCACAAACGCCGGGCCTGCGCTGAGACAGAGGCCGATTCCGATCGCAACCAACGGGAACCGTCTTGTCATCCGTCCTGGCCTCCACCGAACTCTTCGTACAACTCCGGAGCGGCGGCCTGGAAGCAGCGGTCCTCGGCCTCGGCGTAGGCGGCTTCGTCGAAGTCCGCTGGCTGGTCGGCACTGTCGGAGTTGATGCCGGTGCCGTCGCCTGTGACCACGTAACCTTCGGCGGCCAGGCACTTCTGCACCTCGAGCACCACGTCGGCCAGCTCCGCCTCCTGTTCGGGCGACATCTCGATCTCGGGATCGATGTCATTGAGGATCGGCTCACACTTGGCTTCAACGGCCTGGACCTGTTCCTCGGATACTCCCTCTGGAATCTCAACACCGATGTTGATGCCGTTGGAGTAATCGATTTCGCCCCGGATACCGTCCGCGGCCAGACAGTCGCGCCAAGCCTCGGCAATCCTTGATTTCTCTGCTTCGCTCAGGTCGTCGCCGGCCAGTGGCGATTGGGTTCCGCAAGCGGCGATGGCAAGAGCCGCCCCCACCAGCGTAACTAGTGCCCGAGTGTGTCGGCGCACTGTTGGCCGCCCGGTTTTCGGGGCGGCCTGGGTTTTCTTTGCGTCTACCGGCTTCACAGTCATTGGTGCCTCCTCAGGCCCTCTCATGGAATTACCGACAGCCTGAAGAATCGAACTGAGAATGTTCTGTGAGCAGCTGAGAAAGCAGCTCAGGGGCTCTCAGAACTTTCTCAGAAATATCTGCGAGACTGGCTGCATGCGACTCCTCGTCGTTGAAGACGAAAACAACATGGCTCGGGCGTTAGAAGGGTGTCTGGTGGCCGAAGGTTTCAATGTCGACGTAGCAAACGACGGCGACACCGGCTATTGGCTGGCTTCGGAACACGACTACCGATTGATCGTTCTCGACGTGATGCTGCCAGGCCGAAATGGCTACCAGCTATGCCGTGACCTTCGAGCCGACGGCATCGACACGCCGATCCTGATGTTGACAGCGAAGTCCGGCGAGTACGACCAGGCCGAGGGGCTCGACACCGGAGCCGACGACTACGTCACAAAGCCGTTTTCGTTTGTGGTGTTGCTCGCCCACGTTCGGGCCTTACTTCGGCGTTCTGACGCTCGGCCAGAGGGCGACCTTGTGATCGCCGGTGACATCGAGTTGGACCGTGTTACCCGCCTATGCCGACGTGGCAGCGTCCGAACCCAGCTCACAAAAAGGGAGTTCGATCTCATCGACGTACTGGCCTCCAATCCGGGGCAGGTGTTCAGCAAACAGCACTTGCTCGATCAGGTATGGGGGCCGACGTTCAACGGAGGCACAAACGTCGTCGAGGTCTATATCGGGTATCTGCGACGCAAGATCGACGGCGAACCCCACCGCAGTCGTATCGAGACCGTGCACGGCCACGGCTACCGGCTGGCGCCATGAAACGGGGCCAGCCATGAAACGGGGCCAGCCATGAGCCGTATACCACTTCGGGTTCGACTCACTCTGTTAACCATGGCTGCGGCCGCGACCGCCATTGTCTTCTTGTCCCTATCCGGTGGATCCGACGAGATCGTGGAGACGGTGGCCATTGGATCGCTGGAATCGTCAGCCGAGGCCCTGGCCGAGACCGACGAACAGCTGGCCGACTACGTCACTGAGCTCAAGGGCCGCATGGAAGATCGCGACGATGGGCCATTCGACGATTGGGGGGATCACCCAGGTCTCATTCGCGCCATGTTTGACGAGGGTGGATCGAGGGTGATGTTCGAACCTGACGGCCCCGTCAGCTTCTCTGAGACAATGCAATGTCGAGCTTCACTGACCGTGGTCGCCTGTGAGTCCGACACCACCAGCGACCAACCACGTCTGCCCGACTGGGCTGCTGAGCTGGTGTCGCGGCAGGCCGGTGAGGCCAACGACGTCCCCATTGTGGTGCACGGATTCCTGGCGATCGACGATGCCGGGGTTGGCACCTTGATCCGGCTTGAAACCGACATCTTCGCCGCCTCCGAAAACGAGCTCACGGCCGGCATCGGGAATCTGGTCTTCGTGATCTTGCCGATTCTGTTGCTCGGTCTCGGGATGCTGACGTGGTTCCTCGTTGGTCAGGTGGTCAGCCCTGTCGAAGCGATGCGAGCCCAGGTCGATCGGATCGGTGTTGGCAACCTCGACCAACGGGTTCCAGTGCCCGAAGCCAACGATGAGTTACGCCAGCTGGCTGAGACCATGAACCGGATGCTCGACCGTTTGCAGCAGGCCAGCGATAGTCAACGCCGATTTATCTCCGACGCTTCGCATGAACTACGAAGCCCGATAGCAGCAACGGGCGCCACCCTGGAGCTAGCCAACGCCAAACCGGGTCAGGCCGATTGGCCGGAGGTAGCTGCGGTAATTGAAGAGGAGAACACTCGCCTGGCTCGATTGGTCGACGATCTGTTGCTGCTGGCGGAGACGGATGAGAAGGTGCAATTGGGGGGACAGGGTTCGTGGTCGGCCGTCGATTTGGAAGAGATCTGCTTGGCTGAAGCTGACCGTTCACATCCGGTGGAGGTGTCAGTCCAAGTGGCAGCACCGGCCCGGGTGAAAGGCGATCTCGTGGGACTGACCCGGGCGATTCGAAACCTGGTCGACAACGCCGCCGCCCACGCCGATTCTGCAGTACGAATAGACGTGGATATGACCGGGCAGGGCGCAGTGGTAAGGGTGATTGATGATGGGCCCGGAGTCGATCCCGAGTTCAGGGAACGCATCTTCGAGCGATTCTTCCGAATCGACGAGTCACGAACACGGGCTGACGGCGGTGCAGGACTTGGTTTAGCCATCGCCCGGCAAGCCGTCGAACGCCATGAGGGAACCCTCACTGTCGTCGACTCAACGACGTCGGGTGCAGCCTTCGAGCTTCGACTACCTTCGCCAGATCGTCCGAGGCAATAACAACGACTCAGCCTGAGGTCACCCGAGGTCGACAAACTCCAACCCCGCCTTGCCACTCCGGCCAACGCACACCTTGGGACACTGAGATACCGTGGATCGGTGGACTTCCGATTTCAAGCCGCCGAGAGCATCACCGATGCAGTGAGGCGAGTCGCTCACCAGGAGACATGCAAAGCCTTGCAGGACCTCCGGTCGCCCGAGATTCTCGGGCCGGTCAAGTCGGTTCATGATTGCCGCAAACGCTGCAAGAAAGTCCGCAGTCTTGTTCGTCTGGTCCACGGTGGTTTCGCTGACCACTACGGGCCGACCAACATTGCCATCCGTGACGCCAGCCGAACCATTTCGCCGTATCGCGATGCCCACGCATTGTTGGCCACGTTCGACAGTCTGGTCGCGGTTAGCACCGACGGACCTCGAGCCGCCCTAATCGACATCCGGGCCGAGCTCTCTCGCCGCTCGGCCGCATCGAGCGAAGCCGTTCTCCATGCCTCCGGTCCATTCCAACAGGCGATCACCCTGCTGGAGGCCACGCAGTCCGGCATCGACGACTGGGAACTGACGGGTGAAGGTTGGGCGGTAATGGCTAGCGGCTTCGCTCGAACCTATGAACGAGGACGCCGCCATCTGGCGGAAGTCCAGGCCAATCCCAACGTTCATACCTTCCACATGCTGCGCAAACGGGCCAAGTACACCTGGCACCATCTGCGGCTGCTAGAGGTCGCCGCACCCTCGGTGCTCATTCCTCTGGCCCTCAACTTCAACAAGCTATCGGATGGACTCGGCGACGCTCACGATCTCGCTGTTCTTCAGGCCCAGTTGCAGGACGAACCGAACTTGTTCGGTGGGCCGGAAGCCGCCACGGTCGTCCACCACTTTTTTGATAGGCGACGGGTCGAGCTGGAACAGCGGTCGATACGTCTTGCCGCCGGCCTCTACCTGGAGTCACCAAAACAATGGACAAGACGGATCGGTGGCTACTGGAACATCTGGAACGAACTTGGCGATGAGCAGCCGATTGGTTCCATCAGCAACCTCGACAAGATCGCTGATGACCTCGATGTTTTAACTGTCTCGCAGCTGCGCCTTCAAGCCCGGGAGAGGAACATTCCGGGCCGCTCAACGCTGCAACGAAGTGGTCTTCTGGGCGCGCTTCGAGTCCACCAGCTAAACGATCGCCCCCGGTAACATCGGCTCCCCGCCCCGCCACCGGAGTGGGCTTCTACGTTCAACTCCGACTGCCTACTCGCTCAATTCCGAGGTTCGGGCAATAAGGTTACGAACTTCGCGGACGGCGACTAGCAAGACCCCGACCTCACTAGTAGTGGTTCGAAGATCAACCATGGTTTGGCGATATCTGTCGAGGGCGACCTTGTGTCGTTCCGTCCAGCCTTCTAGCAGTAGCAGAGGATCAGGCTCAGCCATGTCGCCCTTGCCGGCCATATCGGCGTTGGCAGCGGTGGCCGCGACCAGGCTCGTCAGCTCGCGATGGTCGGCATAGAGGTCCATGCGAAGCGTCAGTCGCGCCAACGTCGACCATTGGGAGTCGCGAGGAAGGGCCAAGATCCGATCTCTGAGCCACGTTAGATCCAGGCGATCAGCAACATTGAAGTAGATGGCCGACGCACAGTCGATCGAAACGTTGCCTTGTCCGGCAACTTCGACGATGTCGATGGCGCCCACCGACGCAGACAGACCGGCGATCCGCTGCGCCAACTCATCGTCGGTTCCGGCTGCGACAAAATCGGCGACCTCAGCCTCGTAGTTTTGCCGGTCCGTGCCTAGCAGGTGCCGCCCAAGACCGCTAATGGTTTCACTCACCGACGGGCCTAACTCGTTGATCGCAGTGTCGGCTTCAAACGGGTTCGGTCGGCCCCTGATGAGAATACGAGTTGCTCGTTCGGCCAATTGACGACAACTCAGATAGGTTCCCATTTGGCGTTCGACCGACAGCACGCCATCGAGGGCGTTGATTCGGTTGATAACACTCTCCAAATCGAAGATCTCCCAGGCGGCGAAGTGGGCGGCAGCGATCTCGACGGCGGGGGCCGAGGTTTCCAAGCCCAGGCGGTAGATCATCGAGACGCCGGCCCGATTGACTACCTTATTGGCCAACATGGTGGCGATGATTTCGCCCCGCAGCTGGTGATTGGTGATTCGATCCAAGAACCGTTCCCGCAGAGCTGATGGGAAGTACTCAACAAGCAACTTTTCCAGAGCCGGGTCTTCGGGCACAGTCGACTCAAGTAAGGCAGCCTGCAACGTGTTTTTTGAGTAGGCGTTCAACACAGCCAACTCTGGCGTGGTCAGCCCTTGACCGGCCAGGCGACGTTCACCGAACTCTTCTACATCGGGAAGGGCCTCGATCACCCGATCGAGCTGGCCGTCCTGTTCGAGTTGGGAGACAAATCGGGCATGGACATCAACCAGGCTCACCGCGTCGACCCGAGCCGCGCTCAAGGCCAGAGCTTGTTGGTAGTTGCCGGCCAAAACAAGCTCGGTCACCTCGTCCGTCATCTCTTCCAAAAGGACATTTCGCTGTTTCATGGTCATGTCGCCGTCGGCAACCACTCGATCCAAGAGGATCTTGATGTTGACCTCGTGGTCGGAGCAGTCAACTCCGCCGGCGTTATCAATGGCATCAGTGAAGACGTGACCGCCACGTTGCGCAAACTCGATACGACCAAGCTGCGAGAAACCAAGATTGCCTCCCTCACCGATTACGGTGCAACGGAGCTCGCTGGCGTCGACGCGAAGAGCGTCGTTGGACTTGTCGCCGATATCGGCGTGGCTCTCCGAGGCAGACTTGACGTACGTTCCAATTCCCCCATTCCACAGCAGCTGAACCGGCGCCCGAAGAATGACCGACATCAGTTCGTTTGGGGTGAAGGTATCGATCTCGGTGCCAAGGGCAGCCTGGGCCTGGGGGGAGATGGATATCGACTTGGCTGTTCGTTCGAATACCCCACCACCCTCGGACAGCAGCGACAGGTCGTAGTCGGCCCAGCTTGAGCGAGGGAGATTGAACAGCCTCAACCTCTCCTCGAACGAAACCGCGGGATCGGGGTCAGGGTCGATGAGGATATGACGGTGATCGAAGGCGGCGACCAAACGCGTGAACTGGGAGCGGAGCATCCCGTTGCCGAACACATCCCCTGACATGTCGCCAATGCCGGCCACTGTAAACGGCTCGTTCTGCACATCAACGCCAAGCTGACGGAATTGGCGTTTGACCGACTCCCATGCGCCGCGGGCGGTGATTCCCATGGCCTTGTGGTCATAACCGTTTGATCCACCGGAGGCGAACGCATCGCCCAACCAGAACCCTCGGGCTGTGGCCAGTTCGTTGGCTATGTCGGAAAACGTGGCAGTTCCCTTATCGGCAGCGACCACGAGATACGGGTCATCATCGTCGTAGCGGACGGTGTCGGCCGGCGAGACGATGCCGCCGTCAACCAAGTTGTCGGTCAGGTCGAGCAGACCTGAGACAAAAAGGCGGTAGCAGTCAACTACCTCTGTCCGGACATCGTCGTATTGGTCGGGCCTGCGTTTCAACACAAAACCGCCCTTGGCCCCGTCGGGAACAATGACTGCATTCTTCACCATCTGAGCTTTTACCAGGCCGAGGACCTCGGTGCGGTAGTCCTCGGTTCTGTCCGACCAGCGCAGCCCTCCCCTGGCTACCGGGCCGCCTCGAAGATGAACACCTTCGAATCGTGGCGAGTACACGAAGATCTCATGGCGAGGCCGGGGTTCGGGAAACTCTTCGAGGACCCGGGGATCAAACTTCAGCGCCAAGTACGGTCGCCGGTCGCCCTGCTCATCGCGCTGGCACCAGGTCGTCCGCATGGTGGCCGAGATAAGGTTGCGGAAACGCTGCAGTAGGCGATCCTCGTCCAGACTTTGAATCGACTGAATCATCTCCGACAACTCAGCGTTGATGGTGTCGGTGGTAGGGCCGGCGCGATCGGGCTCGAATCGAGCCGCGAACAGATCGACGAGAAGGCGGGCGACAGTCGGATGGTTCTCCAGGGTCTGCTCAACAAACAGTCGGCTGTAGCTCAAACCAATCTGGCGGAGATACCGGGCGTAGGCCCGAAGTGTGGCGACATCGACCACACCCATCCCGGCGCCCAAGACGAGGCGGTTCATGCCGTCGTCCTCGGCCTCGCCGTTCCAGACGGCTAGAAATGCCTCCTCGATCAAAGCCGACGTGGTGGTGAAGTCCAACGTGGTCGTGTGATGCTCGACTGAGAAGTCGTAGACCCAAACCGGGTCGTGGTCCAACGGTTGGACCTCGTATGGTCGCTCGTCCACAACTGTGATTCCGAGGTTGGTCAGGCTTGGCATCACGGTCGAGAGCGAGACCGGCTCACCTCGGCGATAGATCTTGAGTTTAAATGCCGACGGCGCGCGGCCCGGTTCTCGGTAGGCGATCAAGCTCAACTGCCCGGACTCTTCCAGCTGCCGTATTTGATCAATGTCAGCGCTCGCCGTTCGAGGGTCGAAAGCCGACTGGTAGGCCGCGCTGAACGCGTGGCGGAAGGATTGGCCCAGTTTGACCGAGTCGTGGTCGCTGAAGTCGTGGACTAGCGCGTCGCTGAGGCCATCATCCCAAACCTGCGTGAGGCGTTCGATGCGCTGTTCGAGGACCTGAGGATCGGCGTCGGGTCCTTCCGCGTCCTCAACCTGCAATACGAATCGCAGTCTGGCCAACACCGATTCGGATAGTTCGGCGTCCCAGTTCGCCACCGTGCCGCCGTAGGCTTCGCCAAGCGCTCGCTCAATTCCAGTTCGGATCGACGTGTTGTACCGGTCGCGCGGTAGGTACACCAGCACGGTCACGAAACGCCCGAACATCTCCCGTCGAGCGAACAGTCGAACCTTGCGCCTCTCCTGGAGACCGGCGATGGCACGAGCAACGTCGGACAGCTCGTCGTCGTCCATCTGGATCAGGTCATCGCGGGGATAACGCTCCAGGATGATCTTTAGCCGCTTCTCATCGTGACCACCGGGTGGGAACTCCGCTCGGCGCACAACTTCGGCCACCTTGCCACGAACGCAGGGAACCCGCTCGACGGTTCGGTTGTAGAACTCGGAAGTAAACAAGCCGAGGAACCGGCGTTCACCGCTCACCTGGCCCTCCGCATCGAATGTCTTGACTCCCACGTAGTCGAGGAATGACGCTCGATGAACCGTCGACTTGGAACTGGCCTTGGTGAGGTTCAACAACCGTCGCTCGTTCACCCGTCGCCGGGCGTTGGGACCAAGCTCCGATAACGGTCGAGGTCGCCCAAGGTGGGAGTCGCCACCAAGAATGCCGAGCCCGGAGCCGGGGACGATTCGCAGAACCTCTACGCCGTCCTGTTGTGCAAGTTCATAGTCGCGAGCGCCGAGAAAGATGAAATGATCGGTGGCGAGCCAGTCGAGCAGCTCCCCGACCTCAGTAATCTCATCCTCCTCGAACGGAACAGAACTCGGTTGCAGTTCCTGTGAGACAGCGTGCATCCGAGCGCGCATCTGCTGCCAATCACGAACCGCAGCGCGCACGTCTTCCAGAACCCGGCGAAGGTTGTCCTCGATCTGTTGGCGGTCTGCCGCGGCAGGCTGGCGATCGATCTCAACTGAGATGAGCGACAACGATCGGCTGTCGGCCTGTCCGGAATCAGACTGATGCTGCTCAGCTTCGCCAGCGGTTTCGGCTGACGGAGAGAGAACGGGGTGGACAACAAAGTGAATGCCGACACCGAGTCGGCTCAGTTCCATCGTCACCGAGTCGACGAGAAAGGGCATGTCGTCGGTGACGATTCGAAGCACCGTGTGATCGCACTCCCAGCCGTCGACATCGATTCGAGGATCAACAACCTCGATGGCGACCGCTCCTGATTCCCAGGTCGACGCCAGCCGAAGATGGTCGGCGGCCATACCAAAGAGATTGCCAACGTGCCGAGATTGGAGGTCGACCTCGTCGACGTGAGCGAAATATGTGCGGAGAAATGGTTCGAGGTCGTGACGGTCGGGAACGGTCTTCTGGGCGTGGGCGACAACTCGATCGATGGTTAGCTCATGACTCGCTTCGACTGTTGAGGACATGCCCAGACATTAGTTGTCACAACCGCTCCCGGTCGACCGCAAGTTCGGCGATTCCCGTCCGCCCCTTCGAACAACAACACTCTCTAGCGTCAATGACTACTGCAGGTCGAGTGGTTCGGGCCGTTCGATCTTGATGTCGTCGTCGGCGTGCTCGGCCTCCCGGATCGTCGCCTGGTAGCGGCTCGATCAGCGAACGCGCCCGATCAAAAGCGCGGTCGATAGCTGCATTGATCGTGCCGTCAAGCTCCTCGACCCGCGCAATCGTGGCGGCCAACACCTCGCCCGGCCGGCGACGACGCTGCAGTGCAACTACAACTGGCCGAATCCCACGCGCTTGCGTGATTCTGCTTGTATCGCAGATCAATACGCTGTATTGTATATCGAAACACCGCCCAAGGGTTCAAGTGCCCTCGACGTCGAGGAGGAAACGGATGCATGTTCCGGTAGCAATCGTGGGAGCAGGCCCCTCTGGGTCGTTGCTGGCATGGATTCTGCGACAGCGAGGCATCGAGAGCGTTGTGTTGGAGGCCCGGAGCCGCGAATACGTCGAGGGCAGAATTCGAGCCGGCGTCATGGAACAGAATTCGGTCGAGTTGATGGTTCGTGCCGGTATCGGCGAACGGCTACTGAAGGAACGCATGCACCATGCCGGTGTTGCCATTGGCGTCCACAACGAGCACCACTTCATCGACTTTGAGAAGCTGATCGGCATCGGCGTGACCGTCTACGGCCAGTCGGAGGTCACGAAAGATCTGCTCGGAGGCCTTGCCGCCGAAGGCCACAACGTGCTCTACGAAACTCCGGTCACATCCGTTCGAGACATCGACGGTGATCGGCCAACCGTCGAGTATGTGCACGAGGGTGATACCAAACATCTAACCGCCGATTTCGTGCTCGGGTGCGACGGCTTTCACGGTCCGTCACGCCAGGCCATTCCGCCCGAGATTCTCACGACCTATGAAAAGGTCTTTCCTCTGGGGTGGCTCGGAGTCATGGTCGATGTGGCGCCGTCGAAGGATGTCGCATTGTTCGCTCACCACGAACGCGGATTCGCTCTGCTCAGTATGCGCTCACCCAAGGTCTCCCGCCTCTACCTTCAGTGCGCTCCCGATGAGGATGTGAATGAGTGGCCCGACAGCCGGGTCTGGGAGGAGCTCGACACCCGACTGGGTGCACCGGGATGGAAACTCGAACGAGGTGAGATCTTCCAAAAAGACGTGACCCCGCTTCGCAGCTTCTTCGCCACCCCAATGGCCCACGGCCGATTATTCCTGGCCGGCGACGCCGCCCACATCGTTCCACCCACCGGAGCCAAAGGTCTCAACGCTGCGTTCGCCGATGTGAGTGCGCTCTCGGCAGGCCTAATCGAGCATTTCACAAAGGGAGACGACACGATTCTCAACGCCTACGCCGATGTGGCGCTGGCCCGCAACCTTCAATGTCAACGATTCTCCTGGAGCAACACAGCCAAGTACCACGTTTTCCCGGACAGCACTCCGCTGGATCGTCGCATGCAAGTGGCCGAGCTGGAGTATTTTGTCAGCGACGAAACCGCCCAGATCTCATACGCCAAACAACACACCGGCCTTCCCTTCGCCTATTGGCCGGAGCTGTGATCATGTGGGCCGACAGCATCGCCAGTATTGACATCGTCGCGGAAGCCGAGGTTCCGCGATGCTTCTTGCCCAGCTGCGACCACGGCGTCAATCAGCTCGTCGGACGGATCGGCAGGGATGTGCTGGATCGAACCAACAATGGCGATAGCACCGGCGTAGCCCGCGTCATCAAGAAAGACCGGCGAGGCGATGGCGTTGACACCGATCACCGCTTCTTCGGGCACAATCGTCCAACCTCGGGTGCGGGCCAGCTCCACTCTCGGCGCAAGCATTTTCGGGTCCGTCACGGTGAGGGGTGTTTCCGCTGCGAACTCACCGTCCGCAACGTGATCCCAGTAGTTCGGCGGACCGAAGGCGAGGGCGATATGGCCGAGCGCTGTGGAGTTCAGATTGAAACTGGCTCCCGGTCGAAAGGTAAATCGAACCGGTGTGGTGCCCGGTACGAAGTCGACGATTGTTGGTCGCCCGTCAACCACGACGGCGAATACCGCCGTGTGCGACGTCTGATCTCGGAGCCGCTCCAACGAGGGTCGCAAGGTAGCGGAAAGGTCGACACTTTCACCAACCATTCTGGCCAGGAGCTGGAGTCGGATGCCTACGTGATCTCTCTTGGTATCAGGGTCATGGGCCACATAACCGAGCTGGCGAAGCGTGTGCAGGTGACGAAACATCCGGGCCTTCGGCACGCCAAGCTCGCCAGCGAGCTCCGTAACCCCCCACCCCTTATCGCTAGCGCTGAGAAACTCGAGGACTCGCAACGAGAGCGCCACCGACTGCAACATATTGGCATCTTCGTTGGCAGACATCGTTTGGCTCCAAGAGGGCCGATTCGAGAGGGACGGAGATCGGTGGTCGTATTGTATAGCGAAACGCCGTTACTCTCATGGAAACGCCGCGTGGCCGACGGTAGTCATACGCTCAGTCGACCAATCACCGAAATCACACCACGAGGTAGCCGAGGATGAGTAGTAGGAGCAGACACAGTGACGACCTACCCGGCACCTTCGTGTTTACCGGCCAACGGTCGCAGGTTGGGCTCAGGCTGAACCGATTTGCGTACTCGCTGCGCCTGGCCGAGAACAGGGAGTCTTTCGCCGACGATCCCGCCGGCTATATGGAACATCACGGCCTATCCGCCTGGGAAAAACAAAAGATCGTTGAGCGGGATTGGAAAGCGCTGGTCGAAGAGGGCGGAGGCAGCATCTACATGCTGATTAAGGTCGGGGCCGTGACTGGCGACGGCTTGACCTCGATCGGGGCTCAACAACGAGGCGAGAGCCAGGAAACGTTTATGGCGTCTCGAAACGTTCCGCTTCGCCAGAACATGTAGACCCAGAACATCTAGACATGCAGAAACCGCGTTGAGCAGAGGAGACAGTGACATGGCAAAGATAGTGGCCGGAGTTGGAACGTCACACGTTCCCTCGATCGGCGTCGCATACGACCAGAATCAACAGGACGCGCCTGAATGGCGACCCCTCTTCGATGGTTACAAACCAGTCAAGGAGTGGTTGGAGTCGGCTGGTGTATCCCATGCCATCGTGATCTACAACGATCACGGAACCGACTTCTTCTTTGACAAATACCCGACCTTCGCCATTGGTGTCGCCGACGAGTACCCAATCGGTGATGAAGGCTGGGGGGTGCGGGACTTGCCATCGGTCAAGGGAGACGCCGACTTCTCATGGCACCTGACCAACTCACTGGTCAAGGTGAGTGAATTCGACATCACGGTCTGCCAGGACATGACCATGGACCATGGTCTTTTGGCGCCCCATCCCCTTCTGTTCGATCACCACCCGGATTGGAAGGTTAAGACGATCCCGTTCGCCGTAAATGTCCTTCAGCATCCGTTGCCAACGGCTCGCCGGCTTTGGAAACTCGGCCAAGCGCTACGAGTAGCGGTCGAGTCCTATCCGGAGGACCTGAACGTTGCCATCATCGGCACCGGAGGCCTATCCCATCAACTACACGGTGAACGGTTCGGCCACACCAACATGGACTGGGATCAGGAATTCCTCGACCGGCTTGAGGACGAACCCGAAAGCCTGCTCGACATCGATCATGACGAGTGGATGGAACGTGGTGGGGCCGAGGCCGTCGAGATGATGATGTGGTTGGCGATGCGTGGGGCGTTGACGAGCGAAGTCACCAAGATTCACCGCAATTACTACCTACCAATGCTGACCGGCATGGGCCTCACATTGCTGCAAGACACAGCAGTGAGCGTCTGAACCTTTCGCCGCCACCGCACTAAACCCAACACCAAATCACCCAAACCCATTGAGTTAGGAAACAACATGACGTTAGAAGGTAAGACAATTGCCGTCACAGGCGTAGCCTCGGGAATCGGCGCCGCCTGTGCCGCCCAGATCACCGATGGAGGCGGACGGGTTGTCGGACTCGACTTGAACGAGCCCGATAGCGCGACCGTCGACCAGTACATTAAGTACGACCAATCCGATGCGGCTTCAATCGACAATGCTGTTGGCAAACTGCCTGGGGGCTTGGACGGGCTGCTGAACATCGCTGGCGTTCCGCCGTCGGATCGATTCGGACCGGCCGAGGTTCTAAAAATCAACTTCATTGGTTTGCGGAGCTTCACCGAAGCGGCTGTCAGCAAGCTTGCCGACGGTGCAGGCATCGTGAACATGTCGTCGGGGGCCGGCAACGGTTGGCCGTCCAACGTCGCCAACATTCAGGCCATGTTCGCAGTCGACAGCCTCGACGGCGTCGAAGCGGCCGTGACAGAAATCGGCATCCAGCAAGACGGATTTGAGAACAGCTCGGCCTATCCGTTCTCGAAACAATGCTTAACGGTTTGGACCATGATGACCGCCTCGAAATGGAGCGACCGCGGCAT